>JADLZK010003505.1:0-97120 GCA_015847255.1 Hyparrhenia diplandra
ATCGATCAGGTCTCAATATGATCCTCACCTGAAAGAAACCCCAGTCTCTGCACGCCGAGCCCAGCTTTGCCGTCTCCGACACCGACGAGTCGGATCGACGAGGCTCGCCAAGTCTACCACCGGCAGCTCCAGCATCTCATCCGCACCGACGACGGCACCGGCTGCCTGGACCTCCTTGGTTCCGGATGAACTCTCATCAGGGATCTTGTTATTGGCGGACTCCGTGAACAAGGCCGCGGTGGCGTCCGTGATCTTTTCCCTGCCGAAGAGCTTGCTGGCGGTAGCAGTAGCATCATCACGCATTGTTGATCGATTCTTCTGCGCCTGCCTACCGGCTGCAGCCGCGGGGGCTTGGCAGGTTTATCAAGGTATACGGTTAATCACTATGCATACTCTATTATACATGTATATGTATAGAAAATCCTATCCTCAAAGTTACTAACCGATCCCGTCCATGCCCAGTCAAAGTCCAAACACCGGCCTATGTGGAATCAGAAGAAAAAAAAACAATCATATGGAAGTTTCAAAATTAATTCCCCTAGTTAAAGGGGGCAGCATGGTGACTTGCGTTTTCTGAAGATCCTGGAGCTTCGTGGGGTATCTTCTTCGTTTAGATTTTTGGATCTTGTGTTGCCTTATGTTTTTATTTGCAAAGTATAGCCGCCATGAGTCTTGAGTTGTAGTGGGTGAGAAGGATCTGATGGATGTCAGGTACTCCCCTCCGTCCTGAAAATAATAGTGTCGTTTTAGGTTTTCAAACATCGCGGTTTGGACCGTTTTGTCTTATTCAAAAAATTTATGTAAATTAGAAAATAAATAAATCATTATTAAAGTATCTCTAGTGATAAAAAAATATGTCATAACAAAATAAATAATATTTATACAGAAATTTTTGAATAAGGCGATGGTCAAAGCGAGATTGTTGAAAAACCTAAAAGCGATGCTCTTTTTGTGACTGAGGGAATACTTTCGATTTGTAAGCTGGTAACCCAACAATGTTACTCAAGACTTTTTCTTTGTATCAAGATGATTGGATTGAAAAGTTGAGGGTAGGGCCTGAGTTTGCTTGAGCAATGCTAGATGATTGAGGCCTTTTGAAGGACAAATATGTTTACTTGACAGGGCAAAACATCATGAGTTGTTGCCGTGGGTGGAATCAACTTTGCCCTCTATTTTATATTCTTTTCGGTTTTGTAATCTAGTGGGCGGTCTTGTTAAAGTGTAGTTCGTTGAGCTTTGTGTTGCTAGAAAATTAATTAGTCGGGTCGGTTCTGGAGTAGTTAGGAGTGGGAGTTGTTAGAGCATATGCAACCAACCCTGGTTTTATAGGGTGATGTGACTTTAATAGTTAACTAGTTGTTTAATGGATCCAAATATGCCACAATGTGTAGAACCATGTTTGAGTCTACAGATGGGCCCACATCCTTTAAAAATACATGGCGTAGGCAAGTGAGTTGATCATTGTGAAGGAGAGAGAAGACAAGTGGTCATTATGAAGGGGCGGGTCTCCATCGAGTCGGGTTCACAATGTATCGTACCGGTTCCATCCGCTCATTTATTGCATCGACCCAACTCCAAGCCGCACACTGTTGACGCTCTTAGTTTTAGTGGTTGTTTCATAGTTAGCTTGTGTTTTTTTTTTTTACAACAGGCTTAGGTATGTTGGTCTTTATGTATGAGGAATTTATGATTTTTTTTGTTGGTTTCTACTAAGAAAATGGACCATCACTTTATGGTAAAGCTTTCGTAATCCTTTCGGAAAAAAATATGTTATGTTATATACTTGTTTGTTTGGTCGTGAGCTATAAGGTGCACGTTACTTCTTTCATAGTAAATTATAACACGTTTGACTTTTTGACATCATGTTTGACCACTTATATTATTCAAAAATCTATGCAAAGTATCACTTCTTCGACAGATCTTGAGGTTCTAGCGTCGTCTACCACTTTTGCATAGCGGTAAATTCTGAAATAAGTCAAAAAAAAAATGCGTGCAGATCATTTCCAGCCCAACCAAGTTCAATATAATATTGCATTTGGGCCTTCAAGTGTCTGGGCTCATGGCCCAATCACGACACTTCCCCTTCATCAAGTCTGATTATCGTATTCGCACACGCCATCGTCATCCAAGGGCCAAGGCGAAACCCCACCACTCCAGCCATCCCTCTGCCTCCCGCGCCGCCGAAGGCAGGACCCCTCCCTCCTCGCGCCGCCTCCTCCTCCCCTGCCCGCCGCCTCCCTCCAGCGGGACCACACGCCGGACTCGGCTTTGTCGTCGTCGCCCTCTCCCCCTCCTCTCGTCTCCTGTAATGGCGTCGAGGGGGGCCCCTCAGGCTTCGTCGGTGAGCCCTAGCCTTCCTCTGATTGCGCGCTCTAATCTGTTGATTGAATTCTCTTTCTCGAACCAATAGCGATCGGAACCTAACCCTACGTCCTGCGAGGGATGGATGGATACTCCGATCCATCTGTTTAGTTACCGCGAATTCGCCTTGTTGGCTTGTGGCCCTGTGGCCTGTGTGATATAAGAAACTCCATTGTGATTCGGTTCTCCTGATTGTGCTTGTGCGTCAAATTGGTCTCCGTGTGTTGCAGTCGGCCGATACTGTCCTTCCTGTGGCATAATTAACCTGAAGTGCCATTCACTAGTATTGTCACCTTATTCTGAATTTTCAGAGTGAACTGCACCTCGGTGCCCTGTGTTACCCACACCACTGGAGCTGGGGATAGAGTCAGGAATAGGAATTGTTAATTAATGCTAGGACCTACAAATTTACTCTATGCATTGGAGCACTGGTGTTTAGGGGATATATGTTTTCTTTTGTTCTACAACCATGAGCACATTAGGTGTTTTGGAATGGCACAAATGCTAACTATTGCTCTCAAAAAAAAAAAAAAAGTGCTAACTATTGCTTGATGCCTCATGCAGATTATTTTCATAATGGCACAAAGCGTCATGACAGCAATAAAGAGGTATGGTTTATTTTCCCTGTTACTGCTGTTCTGTCTGGGCATTTGTCTTTTATTGAAATATCATTGAATGAGTTGTAACTACTGTTACCATGTCTCACTCATGCTTAGTTTGTTCTTCCATTGCAGAACACAAGTCAGCAAGGCTCGAATGCTACCAGGGTGCAAAGAGAAAAGGAAAACAGAATGGGAAAAGACCTGGAAGAGTTTTCAATAGAAATAATATGAGAGGCGGCTACTCTCGAAAGTTCATTGCCTGGTAAACCTTCCTATCAACATGCTACAAAATAAAATGCCATGTTTTAGTTTCATAAAGAACAGCAGAGTATATTTTCTGTAGTTCTTCTTGGATGCATTATTATGTGAAAATTTTGACCCTAGCCGGAAGATTGCCTCCTTTTTATGTACACCATAGTTTGTATTTGTACTAGCAAATTTGCCCGTGCGTTGCTACGGGGAAAAATTGTACATATCAAGCTCCATCGTGCTCTAACTCCAGCGTCGTCGTTGCAGCCCGGCGCTGCGTCTCATCTTCTCGAGATTCAAGTCTCGGTGGCGGTCTTAGTTAGCTAGCTCTCATGGCCGAGCTCCACCTTGCCGCCATCTAGCAAGCGGTCGGGTGGCCGCGCCAACATAAGAGATGCAATATCGACATCGTATTTGGAGCTCCACCTCGTTGTTGCAATTTGAGAATTTTAGAAATTTCGGTGTCATACTAAACATGTGTGTGTTGCACCTCAAGGGAATCCTAAATTCAAAATCTAAAGAATATATACTTGACATACCACGTATACAAACACAATCATGGGGCTTAGCCGCTTGACAATTTCTTATTACCTCCGAGTACTTATGCGGACCGAGGGCGGTGGGCGCACATAGCCGGCCGGGCGTTTCGAAGAAGACGCTCCGGCCGTCGTCGGGCCGCAGGTACACCATCGTCTTGGCCGTCCCCATCCCGTGCCATACGTCTCCCTCAGCGTTCGCGAAGCCTACATAAGCGACAACGGCGACAATATCAATGATCATATGCATATATATGCTCGCTCGCTCATACCACTATGACATGTTCGATCCGCGGCATTATTGAACACGTGCGCATGTACCATAAGGCTGTCGGGTCTTGTGCGAGAGTTTGCGAGGCGCGTGTAGATGTCGAAGATGGGCGAAGCTTGCGTCGGCGTGCCGCGCTTGGCGTTTTGACGGTGGCATTCAAATTTCTGTTAAAGGTCTTAGCGTCCACGGTTGAGCCTCGACACGTGTACTTGCCTTCGCTCTGACTGATTGGCCGTGCGGGCAGCTAGGATGATGAATCGTATATATGTATGTGGAGAGTTTTATTTGCCCTCCGTTAGACCTGTTTGGTATTGGATAAGAAATCGTATATATGTATATGCGGAGTTTGTGGAGAGTTTTTTACGGATTTAGAAGCTCTTTTTAAATCTACACCCAAGGAAGTATCTATTCCATATTCTATCTGAACCACGTATCACGGGAGAAACCGAATCGATTGGGAAGAAAAAGGCAGGCATGCGAGCTAGCTTTTCTCTTCGTATCCGTATGCAACTCGTTTTGTTTATTCAGATAACCCGAGGCGGACGAGACTGCAGTGCGTGCGACATGATAACCGGAGCGGACAAATACTACATGAAGCGGACGCCAAAATTTGGACAAAAATTTTAGGCGAGGGGGAAACTTCCGGTCGGATGGAGGTAGGGAGAGGGCTGGACGAAGGGTAGGGAGAGGGCTGGACGAAATTTTTTGGGTGGACCATTGTCTTCTAATTTTCTATTCTAATCAAGACTTCATGAGGCGTGTAATGGGAGTGCGAGGCGTATTCGGTGGGACATGTTAGACATAGTAGTGTTCTAGTCATATTCCTATTGTAATCTGTTAGAGTCTAGTCATATTAGAAGTCTAGTGTAGTTAGGACACATAGAGTTCTAGAAGGTTACGGAGATGTGCAGACCTTCCTGAACCGTGTCAAAAAGTCAGATCCTTCCCCGTTGCATGTAGGTTTGCATGTTTTATGGTAAATCCTAGAAGGATTGCCATAGGGACTTCATAACAAGGGGGGGAGGAGGTCAAGGCCCGGGCCTATATAATGTAGGCAGAGAAGGTGGAACCAAAGATAGGGGAGACCACGGAAATTTTCTCTCTTTATTAGTAGGTATAGATTTATACTTTATAGGTTATGTAAATCCAAGATCAAGCTGATATTTTCTCAGACTTGAATGGTACCATCTTAGGCCTTGCTTGTCAAGCCGAGCTCACATTTCCACCCATGTTTTCATAAAACACATTAAACACATGGAACATTATTTACTTAGATAAAGCATTGACATATGTGGATACTATGGCAAGATGGAAGCTCAACCTCTTCTACTTGCATAGCATTCTTTTGTAACATCTACTAACTTTTTACAGTGGTTATGGCTATATATTCTGAGGCAGCAGTAGATGCTTCATTCTTATGTTGTATAATATCAGTTACTAGCACTTACGTTATATGCTTAAAACATTGGAGTACACAAGTTATTATGATTTGTAAATTGTATCTATGGGTTAATCCAGCATTTTGGAATAAGCTTCTTTTAACCTTTTGACCTTGGGCACTTTCAGGAGTCACACAGGAATTTCGTATTGTCAAAGATAACAGAATTAAACTGAAAGAAGTTAGTGAGACTTTTGCCAGAAGCATCTCAGAATGGCGATTCTAGTAATGAATGTGCTGTTTCAAATGTTAGAGATAAAAGGTAGTGTGTGAGCTGCCCTCTATGGCCCCTCTGTATTCTCCTTTCTATATAAAAAAATGAAACATTGTGGCGGTTCTCACGATCAGAACATATTGCATTATTATTTTAAGATAATTATAGAACACAAAACTATGGATATAGCTGTGGATTTTTTTAATCTTACGCACTATTTTTTCTTCCGTGTGTTATTTGTATTTTTTATATGACTAGTATATGTGAACCTGCGCACCTCCCTGAGTCCCTCCCACCCAAAGTGTCATTGGTTCATGTTGTTAGTGGTTTTATATCCACATTTTTCTAATAACTGCTTGCGTTGCTAAAGTATATGTTTACTAGCATTATTGGCTTCTCTGCTTTATGATCTGATAGCTGCTTTATTTCTTTGCTGCATCATTTTCACCAGTATCACATCTGTTCATATATGTCGTTATCCTGTTTCTGAAGCTCAACTGAAAAGCTAGCTGCCCAACACCGCTTGGTTACTTGCAATTCTAATGGGCTTGGAGCAGCTCATGCTGACAATGGTAGCAAAAGTGCTACCCATGATAAGGAAGTCGAGCCTTCTATTGTCTTAAAGTTGGAACAGTCTGAAGGTGGACAAGCATCATTGGTTGGTTCTGATGCAGTTTCTGGAAAGGGTAACCAGAATACAGTGGACACTGCAGCATCAGGGAAAAAAAATAATTTTGGTGGTGAACTTTGCTGTTCTTCATCAGACCCAATCCATGTACCCTCTCCTGGTTCTAAATCAGCTGGAACTTTTGGAGCCATAAAGCGTGAAGTTGGCGTAGTTGGTGCTAGGCAAAGGCCATCTAATAGTGCAGCAACAAACACATCGGCTTCTAATGGCTTAGTCAAAGTGGTATCAGCACCAAAGGGTAATAATCCTTCAAGAGCAATAATCTGAACATTCTAGTCTCTCTCTGAGAAATATCCGTTTTAATTTGCCTGTACCTTTGAGCAATAAGCAATCTCATCATGTTAGTCATACAAAAGGTTAGCATTTTGATGAGAACTTCATACGTTGACAAATCCTGATATTTTGATAAATAAATAAATTGCTTGATTATGATGCCTATATCCAACTTTTGTCACACATAATTATTTTTTCCATAAGAGTAAGACATCATGATTGAATATGCATGTTCATATTATACTTTTATGCAGAAGGTTATTAGTGATTTATTTAATAAGGCATTCACTGAGTAAAACTTCGTTTTTCTGGAACTCCCCATCCATTAGACCCATATTTTCTCTTTATCAATGTCACGCTGAAAGGGATTACATTGTAGATTTTGTTGAACTTTTGACCAGCCTTTAATAAATCAGAAAAATGTTTAACTATCATCAAGGAACCATGTGGCATTTTTTTATATGCATTTCTCAAGGGATAGGCTGTGTTTTTTCCATCTTTATTATTGGTTTACCTTGGTATAGCAAATTGATGTTTAAAAATACTACTCACTTGTATACAGTTAGCCCACATTTGGGTGGAAGCCCAAATCAGTAAGCCCCAGCTCTATCAGTCATGGAGTTACTGCTGCACCTCCTGCTGCTCCATCACCTGTTGATGATGGAAGAAAAACAGAAGTGTCTTCTTTGTCTAAGAAGCTTTCACATGCTAATTTATCACATGAACATGTCATTATACCAGAGCACATCAGGATACCAGATTCGAAAGAACTCATTTCATCTTCGGTTCTTTTGAATCTGAAATTGATCCAAAGGCTTCTTTAACAGCCTCTTATGATATTGTGGCCAAAAAAGACTTGAATGATCACTCTCCTTCAAGGTCAGCATTTTCGACTAATACTTTGTAATATGTTTCAAGATGCAATTGTACCAGCTCCAGTGTTTCGATTACATTTTTTTTTCTTGACTGTCTACTTAAAACTATTTCATCTTTTAAATTGAGACGTTTGTTTGTTTGTTGCCTAGGCTGTCAGCATTGGATTCCACATCGACTGATGGAACTCCTAATGTTAGGATGGATAATGTTGTTTCCTGCAGTCCACTTCCACAGTCAGAGTCTGCTGTTTCAGTTTCTGAACATCAGCAGTCATTGGCCAGTGTGTAGAGGTTCGGAGTCCTGGTGTTGTCGGTGAATATGGAACAAATGAGATGATTTCAAGCAAGGTCACACATTCTCAACCTCAACTCCAGCATCAAGAAGCTACACAGAATTTTAAGGTAACTCACTTCAAAACATATGGCAACATTTTTATTTGCTTTCTGTGTACTACTCATTTATATTCTTTTGATTTTTCCCCTTAAACTTGCACTTTATGATGTACTAGGCATACGAGCCAGATTCTGGTTATGGGATGTCATTTATTACTAAAGTTGTTGATGATGAAGCAGCCCAAAAGTATAGCTTATTCATCTGAGGTAAGATACTAAGATCAACATTCTGTTTCCTGGTTGATATGTTTAGAAACAGTAATTTTATCTGTTTTTTTCATACTTTTCAAGTGTGGGAGTTTTAAGGTTGAATTTGACAGTCTCCTTTTTGCTTGCTTTTTTGCATTCACGGGATTTTCCTTTTTGTAGGTTTGTTATAGTTGTGAATCTTGTGATTAATAAAATTTGCATTGTTTAGCATTATGAAGATTTATTCGAGAACCTTCCTATAAGAACCTATCAGCATCTAATTGCGTCAGGGACTTTGCACTCCCATTACTATTACTATTAATTAATACATATTTGGACCTTCAGTAACCTTTCACGAACATCAAGTGCACGTAAGCAACTAAGTTTTTGCAATGAAGTGCCAGATGGGATGTGTATTTAGTTGCCTTATTTCCCTTACTTTACACTTGAGGCTAGTATATCTTTTCAGAGGTTGTATGATGCATGGCTGTTGGCTCCTAGCCTTGCTTGAGCAATAATCATGCTAGTATCTGGATTCTGTTGCTAGTGCTTATCTGTTGCCCCAGGCCTATGTTCATTGGCAATGCTTTACGACAACTTATGTGAGATTATGTTGGCAGGCCATGGTTTTACATTCTGTAAATGCCTATCAATTGCCTGCATCTACAGCAACTCAACAACCAGTGCCCCATATGTTTTCTCAACAATTCCAAGTACCTCAGTATCCAAACTTTTTTGCCATATCGGCATGTTTTCTCACCACAGTTTGGTGGGTCTCCAATGGTTGTCCCAAACTATTCAAGCAACCCTGCATTTCCTCAGTTGCCGCCGCCAGCAGCTATCTGGTGATGCCAAATGGAGCTTCGCAACTAGCTGCCAATGGCATGAAATATGGATCAAACCATCAGTATAAGCAAGTGTTTCAAGGAGCCCCTGCTGGATATGGCTATGCAAATCATAATGGTTACCCTGTCAGTAACGGTGTCATTTGGCGGCACAGGTGCTATTGACGATACCAATTTAAGTAAATACAAGGACAATAGCCTCTATGCACCCAATCCACAGGTATTGTGAACTCTTTTCTGGATCATTAACTGTTTCTTAAGGTTCTTTGATTCCTGTTGTAATAACCTTTTTATTTTCCGTGACTGTCAGGTGGAAACAGCAGATGTATGGGTTCAAAGTCATAGAGAGAGTCCCAATATGCCATCTGCACCGTTCTACAATATGGTGGGGCAACCAGTGTCCCCTCATGCAGCATACTTACCACCACACAGTGGCCACACCGCGTTCAATCCTGCCCCTTCTCATCCTGCTCACTTGCAGTACCCGGGCTTTGCGCATGCACTGCACCCAACATCAATGACCATGGTGCAGAACCCGCAGGCCATGGTACATCAACCAGGTGCACCGCCATTGGCAGGAAATCTAGGCCTGGACATGGCTGCCATGGTTCCTGGTAGTCAAGTAGGCGCATTTCAACAGAACCAGCTTGGCCATCTTGGCTGGACCACCCAATCATTTTGAGATTTTGGCGTGGTGTGCTTCTGTGATTGGATAAGTGAAATTTCGGTTCCGTGTTGAGGGAGAACCTAATTTAAGTGTCATGGGATAGACATGATGGATACCAGGTTTTTGTTTTTAGTGATAAAGGGAAACCATTTTATAGTGCCGTTGTGATTTTCAAGAATATCTGGTTTAGTGTTTACTTTTTACTTCCAGTTTCCTGTTCCAAAAGTTTTGTTAGAAAATTAATGAAACTGAACTGCCATTTGATTGCTGGTAGGCGCAGAAACCTAAGCTCACCTAAAAAAGTCTTAAACTCAAACAAAAGCAAAATCTGGCGTAGTATACTGCTAAATATCTTTGCTGTCAAAGTGATCCGGAATGTGAATTTAGCTGCTTCTCAAAAGTAGAAGACACAACTATTGACCAAAAAGATAGGAAAAAAATCTACGTAAGGGTGGATTACTTCATCCAGACTATAAGCCTGGATTTTCTATACCCCTAACTTTCCAAAACCGGTTGTAGCAGTTCTAAGCATACGCATGTCCTGAATCACCTACTCCCTCCTCCGTCCCTTTATGTGTGTCGCCGGGAAGCGTGTCTGAGGAAAACAGCGGTTTTAAAGAAGACAAACATTTAGGGACGGCAAGGTGTGCTTGGTTTGCAACACCTCCGCACCGTGTGCAAACGTATCAGTTGGCGTGAAGATGCTGATGAGTGGATGATCCAACACTGTAGCTGGACAGCTGAAAAGGCATGTGACAAGATGCCGTTGACGAGGGTTTCCCAAAAAAAAAAAAAAAAAAAAAAAAAAAAAAAATCAATGAGTGTGCACATGCACTAGGCGATCTTATCCATCTCCTTACTAAAGCATAGAGACCAACAAATGGTTTCAACAACTCATTAACCTGACCGGACATTGTTTTGTTGTGAGTAAAACATTATATCATAAGCTGATAAGTTCAAGATGCCATGGCATGGAGACACTTTTTGCATCTTTTAGTGTTTGATTTATCAACAGCGGCATGAAAGCCTAGTAAAGGTAAGCCCATCGTCGGCGCCCAGGGGCTGGTGGGTACTCTGCCTGCTGCTCTGGCGTGGCGCCGATGGGGGGAGGTAGTCGCGGGGGCTCCCGGTGAGGCGACCATTGTCGGTTCGTGCTCCCGATGGTAGAGCCGCTGCGGGGCCGCGACCATGATCAAGACGAAGACGAAGAGGGCGCTGCCGTGCGGGCCGGGTGGACACGCGGGCGGCGGTGTGATGGTCGGTTTTTCGGCATGTCGCTTTGGCGGTGGGGGTGGGCGGCGCGGCTTGCCGGTGTGATGTGCGGCCGGCGTCGATGCCCCTCTGGCGGGGGCTTCAGGCGTGGCGTGGCGCGGCGGCGACGGTGTCGACTTCCTAAGTCCGGGATCCCGGCTGATGTCCGAACTCCGGGTCCCTTGGGCGAAAGCCCGGCGACGGCGGCGCTGCGGGCGCCGTTTCCTGTTGGGGCGTCGCGTCCCTAGTTTTTCTCCACGGGTGAAAACCCCACCGTCTTGGACGAGCAACGGCGGCGTTCTGAGCGTCGTAACCTTGCTGAAGGCGTTGTTGTGGAGTTAGAATTGGCTTGGTTTCTCCGGACTTGGTTCCTTATTTGGGTTGTCGTTTCACTCTATTGTTTGGCGTGGGTGCTTTGCCCCTGTAGCGGTCTGCTACATGTGGGTGGTGTTACTGTAAACTCTATTCTTTTTAATATAACCAAAGCCGGGAAACTGAATCTTTAAAAAAAGAAAGAAAGAAAAGAAAGAAAGAAAAACCGTGGCGATGTTCACTTCTGCACATGTGTTGTAGCGTGTTTTTATTATAGCAAATCACTTTTACACGAATGAATATTAATAAGGCAGCACTGAGGCATATATAATTCAAATTTGTGCATCTTTAAATTTAACAGTCTTTTTCCCTGGTGCGTCCGGTGGTAGTGCCCTCCCACCATAGCAGCGTTGGTCTACGACTTGTTGTCCCTACCATTACGTGTGTTTTTTTTCGAAAGATACCTACCATTACGCGTGGTGCCTTAACAAATTGGTGTCGCTTTCGATAATGACCCCCAACCTGCCTGCCCACGTCTTGTGCTTTTGCTTAGGGGTATTTGATTCCAGCTTTGCCCCTCCGATCCAACGATAGAGAGCAGAAAATTCTCATCCGCCCTCACCTTCCGACCTAAAATTGTGAGTTTATTTTTTTAATAAAGGAAATTATATTCCGCTTCGGGGTCATCGAGGATGCATCAGGCCAACAAAATTATTAACTGAAAAAAAAGTGTTACGGGTAAGACAAAAATCACCCGAAAACACCGATGCACTTTTAAAAATAAAAACAACTAAAACTCATCCACCATTGGAGACTCGGATCCCGTAACACGGCAACAAACATAAGGCCACATAGCGTGGCGATGAGCGCCACCTTGATGCCCGTCGGCCACCGACATCCAAGGGATCTTCCACCGGCGACGTCTCCAACGAGAAAATGCCATCAAAGACGCCATCGTCGCCCACCCAACCGGGTGTAGGTTTCACGTAGAGATCCACTTGAACAAGGCGGCGCCTCGGAGGAAAGTGGCGCCCTCGGGTGTCACCGCCGTCGTAGTAGTGAGCAGCCAATGCCCAAGTCCCCTAGGGCCGCGCCGTTACGCCCGGCCGAACGAGGCGTGCACCATCGTCGAAATATAGATCACGGGAAACAAATGCCGGCGTCCACTGCCATCCTTGCCGTCCCTTTCCACGACTCCTCTACCTTGACAAACATTTGTGGAAATGACGATGGCCGGCCATCGGGTTCATCCCCCACGGCCAACCCAATTCGCTTCACCGTCGCCGCCGCGTCCAGAGTACCACCACCATGGTCAGCGTCTTTGCCGGCGCCCATATCGTCTGGGTCGCGGATCCGCCCACCTTTGGGTTCTCAGCGCCAGATACCGGGCGGTCGGCTGTGCCACCATGAGGCGAACTCTCTTCGCTGCTCGTCAAAGCCACTGGCGGCTCCACGCCACCCGCCCGCGGCGTCCGCGCCGCCTCCAAATCTTTGCCTCCGAAGACCCGCCCCGCCGACACCTCCACCACCGCGGCCTGGTCGGACTCGCCGCCGCGTGAATCTGCGGGACCTCGCCCCGTCCTGCGTCGTTGCCCGGCGTGGACCAATCCGGCCACAAGGCCATGGATCCGATCGCAAAAGGGGGCCGGGCCGAAACGCCGGCGGCCAGTTACCACTGCGAACTCCCCAACCGCTTCAGTGCGAAGGGAACGGATCGCCGCCATCGCCCGCCCGCCGCCTTCAAACCGGCCGTCCGGCCTTGCCGGCGACCCGGCTCGGCGGCGGCGGCCGAAGATGGAGATGGAGAGTGTAGGCGCTAGGGTTTCGTGGGGGCTCCAGCGTCGCCCAGATGGGGAGGCGGCCGGGAGAGAGAGAATAATTAACCCTAGTCTTTGGGGTTCAATACCACTATATTCTACGCATACACAACAGCTCTAGTAAAGCCATCACGACGATTGGATCTAGCCATCAAATTGTGAGTTTATTACATTGGAGCTCAGTGATGATAAGATGTGGTTCGTATCTGACGACAATCTCTTATGGTTTAGCAAAAAAAAAAGGACACCTTTTATGGTTTGGTCAATGTTATGTGCAGTGGTTTAGCAGTTGTTATAACTCAAACCATATTAAGTATGATCATATTTATAGAGAACTCTACCACAATAAAAAGATAAATTATAAAAATACATTTCATATTATATCTAATAAAACTTATATTATTCATTTTTTTATAAACTTGATCGTATAGTTTGACTTAGGACAACCGAATATTCATCATATTCCAAATCAGATTAGGTATATATTAGAACAAGTGCATATTGTTGTACAGTAGTTTTGGAAGCTTCGTTTACCAATTTTTCGTTGTCTACTCCCTCTATTCCAATTCCAATTCCAATTATAAAACGTTTTCCCTTTGCTAGATACAAAGCTTTTGCTATTGCACTTAAACATACAATATATCTAGATACATAGTAAAAATGATTTATCTAGAAAAGACAAAACCTCTTTTGAAACAGAGGAAGTAACTTGCATCCTATCAAAATAATGGCCCATTTTGAATTTAAAGGTATTTTGTTGGGATTAGCGTTGGCTCCAAAACACCTTCATCACAAAACCCGAACCTCTTAAAGTTTCGATCCATACCCAATGTTTTTGTATTACAATATTTAATTACTTTTACAATTGTATGCGCTTTTAATAGTCAATCTAAAATTTAATAATAAGCTTTACATAAGATTTGAACACAACACTTATAACACATTTACATTTATAGTTCTTAAAGCATGGCATTACAAAATCTTTAGCTAGAAAAAGGACCTGCGTCATGTTTAGTACTGGTTAAAACGGTTAACTAAATACTTTGCATCAAACCTCCATTTTGGATTAGCGGACAGTCAAGTTTAGGTACATGATGAAAATATTCATCTGTCCAAAATAAGACAACATAACTACAACCAACAACTCTTCTAACCATGATAATATTATTATCAATATTTACATAGTTTAAGGGAAAAAATCTAGTCTAAAAAATCCATAGCTACGAGTACTACTAACCATGATAATATTATTATCAATATATGGAGTACTAAACTAGTGAACTGAAGTGTTGACAATTTGTAGTGTAAAAGAACGTTCATAACATGTTGCTCCTATGCTCTGTGTGTCTAGCAATTTTGCTGGCGGGTGGACGGGTGGTGTATGATAGTGATGAGAGTGTGACAGATCATATTTGTTTAACCCAAAAACAGAAAAAAAAAACAAAAAAGAACACAGACTACGATATACAACGAATGCATATTTGGCTGCGGGGGGAGGCCCTTTCCGGTGTAGTACCTGCCTCCGTTTAGTCTTTCCAGGAGGGTACTTGTACTGGGGTGGAGAGAGAGAGGGGGGAGGGAGAGGAGAGAGAAAGAAGGGGACTAAGATTCAGGCGAGGACGGAGAGGTACTTCCTGCTGCTTCGTCTTCAGTCACGTCAAATTTGCTCTTTCTAGCCGTTGAATCTTTCCTATAGTGGATTCTTGCCTTGGTCTCAAGCAGTCAAGCTTCCTGAATTGTCTGGTGCCTTGTTCAGCTCCTCTGCAGTTTTGTGTGATTTGGTTCTTGCCTATACTCTTGCTTCCGCATCGATCTACCCATTTGATCCTTCAGATGGATCTTTGGAAACTGTTTCTTTGAATTATGGGTGGGGAAGTAAGGTCTTGTTTTGGGTCTACTCTTTCTTGGTTCGGCAATAGAACAAGAACAGGAGTATTCCTTGGTGTTAGAACTTGGTTGGGACTTCACTTTTGCTGATTTGGTATTATTTTAAGATATTTTCGTTAGGCTAAACTTGGGTGGGCTGTATGTGTCGTTTTTCATATTTTGTTGCATTATGCTCCATTACCAGCATGGTTTGTTTCATCTGTGTCAAATATGTTCTGCTTGGAATTTCAGTTGTTATTCCCTGGTTAATGATAGTCACCAAAACATGGACGACTACAGATTGGGTATTACTTCAAATTAATAATTCCAAAGAATCTTATGGTGATCTGAAAATAGACATGTAGGAAGTGTAGTGCGTTGTCAGTTGTAGAATAGATAAATTGTTGTCATGTTGAATATACTGAATTATCAGTTTATCACTAATAGCAAATTCATGTGTTCGACTCTAGAGCTGCAGTTGCAGGCACTGTTATACTCTTCTTCTTTTGTAGCCTGGCACTTATTGCCAGTCAGAAGCTATGCTTAACTGCTTATCCTGGAGTAAGTATAGCTAGTAGCTTGGTTAAATAATTTCAAAAGATGACCTGTGTGTTAATGAGATGGCTTATGCCTCACAATGTTCCTTCAATTTATTTTTATTTTTTTGTTTATATTTAGCCATGTTGTTAGAGAATGAATAACCAAAATTCAATCTTACACAATTTTACCTATTACTTTCACATTGTTGTGTGCCTGAGTGGCATTTCAGCTGATCTATAATTTGTGTCGGCAATTTGTTCTGAATATCTTTTCTATTGTTAAAAGCAGCACAAAGCAAAATGTTTCTGGAGATTGAGTGATGCGATCTGATAGCAAAAAATGCTTCTGCGAGAAATGGATGGTGATCATCCATTCCATCCCATGGCCAACTATGTGAGTAGAAGTTTGGTACAGTACTGAATTGGGTTATGAATTACAGGGTTTTTAGTAATGGATAACAACCCACTTCTGTGAATCAGGATTTCTTGTCTGGGAATGGTTATTCGTTAAAGCAGTTAGTTCGCAGCAACTCTGATATAGACTCTTCGTCATCCAAATCTGAGCAGTCTTTGCAAGACTTATCTGACAGCAGCCTCAATGCACAACGCACACCAACACAATCTGGTAAAACATTTCGCCAAGCATCATTACATCTTTTATGAACCTATTTATGATTTTTAATTTCAGATTTTTTTTTACAGAGAACATATTCGAGATTTTACCCTAGGTTTGCAGATTATTACAGATATGGCTGCTGTAGTATAATTATACATTGTACATATAAAGTATTAAAACTTGTCCTCAAACTAGATTGGATTTAAGTCCTGACTACTCTTTTTTTTTAACATAAAATAGTTCTGACTACTCGCAGTAGTGTTTGAGTTGTCTGATATGCTTGTATTGCCTATCAATTTGTGTAGCTATGCTAAATCGAATATGCACTCCTTGTTTCAGTTATGAAAAATCATTTATTAATTTTTATCACTACAGATGGATAGCAAGACTGTCCATGTAGCCCTACTGCTTTGCCTATTGTATAACAGGTTTGTTCTCCCTCTCAGATAAGAATGGTATTTGTGGAAAGCGGGACCAGGGCATGGTGAAGTCTGTATTGTCCTTTGGTAGCCCGGAACCTGCCTTTTCCCCTCACAAGATTGACTACAGCCAGTCTTTCGTAAGCTAATTGACCTTTCAATCTTCAGTGCTTCAGCCATTCTTGAATTTTTTTTCCATTTACCCACTATTTTTCTAGGCTTGTGCTTCTTATACTGCTGATCCATATCATGGTGGGGTGTTGGCAGGATACACTTCAAATGGAATTGTGAGTCTCTATGGTTTATAGTTCTACAATATTTTCAATGTTTATACGAAGTTAGCATGGTAAAGTTACATAACAAACAGTATTTTGCTTGATTTATTAACATTTCAGTTATGAAACCTTTTGTTCTAATTCCTACCTTTCATTTATGCTTTGTTATTTTATTTCTGAAATGTTGTGGACAGCATAGACATTGTTTCGGGATTCAAATCAAAATAGGTGGGAAAAATAGTTAGATCTTTAAGTTTTACATGGAAAACAATTATCCTGGTTAGTTTATTTATGGAATTTAATAAAAGCCTGCCCAATTTTTAATAGCGACAACCATGAATAGGAGCTTTTTTCTTCATATTTAGAAACAAACGGAAATGTGTGAATTTGCTGTGTGGAATTTTTATGTATTATATCATGCAGGTTCATCCCCAAATTAATGGTGCAGCAAACACTAGGGTACTGTTGCCTGTTGGTCCTGCAGCAGAGGAACCCATATTTGTCAATGCAAAGCAATACAATGCTATCCTCCGGAGGAGGCAAATACGATGCAAAATTGAGGCTCAAAATAAACTGGTGAAAGGTCGGAAGGTAAGTCTAAAGCACTTCACACTTGCCTATAACGGTTTTCTTTGTAAGTTTCATAATTTTGCACACCTAGGCATGCTTTATACTACTAAACTGTTTAGTACACCTTTCATGATCATTTAGATGGTTATCAGAGTCAGTCCAGTGCAACTAATAGACTACTAGTACATTTTTGGCATACAAAAATCTATTGCGCTTTTGCAGTGTGTGTGGAAATTGTTGTATCCAATAATCCCTCTGGTCATAAAAACATATAGTTTAGGACAATTTGGTACCTTAAAAACTACAAACATCAAAAATAACTGTTGAGTTTAGAAACATGCAAGTTATATATAGATTTGTATTCAAAAACATTTGTTAAATCTCATAAATTTGAAGTAATTCAAGAATGTATTCTAGAAGAAATTAGTGGTCAATGATATGCATCAACTACAATGCAAAGTCAAATGTGACAACTGTTTTTTGACCAGATGGGGGTATTTTGTAGAAAAAAAAAATCATTTCGCCCGAAATAATAGTAGTTTCCATACCTTAACACATCACTCTTTACATCCATTTTCCTTGTGTAGAATTTTTTTTTCCTCGAATATGAAGGAGAGTTATGTATCATTGCATTAATAAGTATGAACAAACACATAGATTACAATTATGTTTTGTCTGCTTAAACATCACTCATTGTTACCTTGTAAAACAACCATCTAAGCTTTCTTTGCTCCACTGCTTTCCCTTGACTGCATGTTAAGGTTCCTCTCACAGCATAGTTATGTGTCTACCTCTTATATTCTTCTATGGTTCTACCCATGCTTTCTCACTAGGATCTTTTTGTACTGAAATGATTCTATTCAATTATGCCTGACGCATTCAGCTATTGAATAACATTTAGCATAGTGCTTCTTTTCCTGAAAGCATCAGTCAGCATTTTTCTTGTATTCTTTATATTAGTTTCTAGATATACTTTTTTTTCTTTCACTTCAATTGTGCCAACTTTGTTTCTTCCATGCACGATTATCCTTGTTCAGCTCTGTTTATCCATCCGTTATACATACAGTTTGGACATTTTTCCTGTGATATATCAACCAGTGTGAAAAACGTCTTCCCTTCTCTTCTCAGCCATATCTCCATGAATCTCGGCATCGTCATGCATTGAAGCGAGTCCGTGGACCAGGAGGCCGTTTCCTCAACAAAAGGGAGCTCCAGGATCTGCAGCAGAAGGCTCTGCCTTCACTTCAGACTCCAACAGGCGGGGTCAGCAAAATGGCCTTCGGCAGGAACCTATGCACCGAAAAGCAGCACGTCTCACTCGCCTTCGACGAGCTCTGGGATCTCAAGTGTGTCAAACGGGAGTGGCATGCTGGCTCATCAAGAGCACATCAGCTTCGCATCTGCTAACTTCCTCCCCAGCATGAACTTCCCAAGACGGAGAACGAGGTGAAAAGATGGCCGTCAATGGCGTCCGCCACCACACCCCTGTCGTGAGGTGAACAGCCTCGACTGTGGGGTGTTGGTATATTCACTGGCACGCTTGGGTGTGCCCGTGGCAATTCATCCTTGGCTTATGATGTATCTTATAATAGTTTGCTTTCACATATGGAGCTTGTCACAGATTAACTCGGTGATATTTATTGCAACTGAATCACTGAACTCTAAGAAGGGATATGTTGTGGATACAGAAATAATCTCATGTTTCTTGTACCAAGTATTGTAATCATGGTTTTGAAGAATCTGGTAGACTGCTACTGTACCTGTTACGCCACTGGACTATCTACGATCGAACTGTCAATCCATTGTTCAGTGCTGTGCTTCAAATGCTTATCTGGTTTCATCCCACAATGCCGTAGTTCGGCTTGGCAAAAACGGAAAATTTTGATTAACCTCACCTACTGTTTTGAAGCCAAAAACTCGTTGAACTTGACAGACAATGTGAAGCCTAAGTTGGCCAAAACATTACCAACCAGTTTGAGGGTTTGTTTGAATATCCAAAAGATTATGAGAATCTTAGATAGTGATTAACAAATTTAGATTCTAGATAAAAAAAATGAGGTCTATTTAGATCCGTAGATCTAGACACAGGTTATAGGTGGTCTCTAAATAGATTTACAAAGTGTTTGTATTTTTCTAGATTTATTTAAGCCGTCTCCTTGAAAGCTACAACTAGAAAATATATTCTTATTTGCCGGTGTGAACCCTTCTTTTGAATAACCATTGGCAAAACCAACAAAGTCCGAAAACTAATCCGAGGAAAGCCCATCCCTACTTCAAAATGTTGTAGTTCCTCGCAATCCTCTACTAGTCATTGGCAAGACGATGTTTCTTACATGCCCGTCGATTGTGAGGTGTTTATGATGACTTTACCATCCTTAATATGCTGAATTAAAGATGCTCTTAAGGATAGGATGTGTTGCACAAATTCATGTATGTGAATGCGTGCATGTAACAAAAAATAGTATATAGTTGAATTCTCAATGTTAGATTGTAAGAATCTCCTATTATATCATATCTGTTTGGATCTCACTCTCCTATTTCTTAGGAGACCCAAGCATGACAGAAGACCTAAAGCACATCAATTTTGGGATTGACAGAATTTTGGCTTCATATATTCTGTCTTGGTATAATCCAAACACAATCGTAGCTTACCAAACACATGGAAGGTATAAAAGCAAAATAAACAATCATGTGGACCTACTAGTAATTGGTTTGCCCCATTGAGGCCCAGACAAACCTCATTACTGGCTTATAGGTGAGGAAAAGAACAAAACATCCCAGGCCTATGCATGGAACTACAACCTCATTAATTGCGTCTGATCTACTCCCTCTCGTCCCACGTAGTCGTCGTTTTTGACTTTTGAACTTCACATGCAATTCATCCATCTTATTCAAAATATTTATGCAAATTATAAAATAAATTAATCAATATTTAAGTATCTTCATCGATAAAATAAGTCGCAAAAAAATAAATTTTATTTTGCAGAAAAATTTGAATAAGACAAGATCGAATAAGATTTCAAGACTAATCCGTGCGACAAACTCAAGGGGCACGGACAGAGTACTGGCTTAGGTGAGAAAAACACACACCCATCCTAGGCCTATGTATGGAACAACTTCTGTAACTCTGGAAGTCAAGAACCCACAATTATCCGCAAGCTCTTACTCACATCCTTCTGCCATCAACATACTGCCATCTCTGACAATCATAATGTGCTAATTAATCTGCGTAAGAAATAGCTACCTCCGGAGTTGTATGCTTGCACGGAACTACTGGCGCAACTTACCATAAAACTGGCACACACACTCGTTAGCAGGCAGGGGCTAGAATTCGAGCATACTGAGTTATTCCACACCCAGGAGATACACCACTCGCTGCAAACATTAACATCAAGACCAAGACAGAAAGTACTCTACCCAAAGGGTGATCATACAACGTAGCATACACAACTGCAAGTCAAGAACTTCCTTTCCTCCTATTCTTATCCTAATTTTAACCCCAGTAACAAAGATCTAGATGTTTGCCACCAACAGACAATATTCACAGGGGAGTTTGTGGCTGCTGTTCACACAAGTGAGTTTGTCACTGTCACTTTGGTGAGATTTCATATCTTCACCTCCCTAACGTCATTTTGTCCAAATGGGGTTCCACAACCAGGACATTTCCGTGGCGTATCTCAAGGTTCCTCTGGATGCATGGCGAGCAGAATAGGTGGAAACATTTGGTGATCACAACCTGTTAATGAATATGCAGAGAAATACAACCCTCGTCAGTTTAGGCAGCAAAACAGATCATACAACAATCAGAGATACAAAGAGGTAAGAATGGTGTAATCCTCTGAAATCATGACTCAGAAACAGGTTCAGATCATTCAAAAGATAAGCTGCATAATACATATGTACCTCTTTAGGCCGGTCAAAGCAGACACCACACTTGAGAATAGCCTTGCATTCTTTTATTTCATCCTGAAGTTTCTGGATAGTAGTCTCTTCAGTCTCAGAGGTCAGCTCCATAACTTCATTTTTCACCTCTTCATATTGTTCTTCAAGCCGCCGCCTCTCATTCCTGGACGAAGTAAAGGTAACGAGCAAATGACGAGAAGCCAGTGGCATTGCATGATCAACTTGCAACAGAAGCCTAACCTCTCATGCTCCAGCAATGCTCTCAGCTCAGATATCTTTTGCTGAGTTTGCTCATATTCTTTCTCAGAGGATCCAACAGAGGACCGAAGCCACTTGAGTTCCTTATCCGTGTTGGATACCTCCAGCGCAGTCCTTTCCAGGCTAATAGTAAGATGCCTGTTTTCAGCTGAAGTTTTTATAGCTTGCGCTATGCAAGTGTTCATCTGTAACAATCATCAAAGGAAAGCACTATTAAAGTTTGCTCACTTCCGAATGTGTAAGCACTAAAAACGACTCTGTTGGCACAAATAAATTCAGTGACTGCAACTTGCCAACAAATGATACTATATAAAAAGAAGTGTTACAACAGAAGTGAAGACAATACCTGCTCTTCACCACGGGCAATTTTCAGTTTAGAGGACTCCAGTGAATTGTTAACTTGCTGGAGTTGCTTCTCCAGCATAAGCTTGTCAGAGAGAAGGGAACTACAAGCTTGTTTCATCTTCACACTATCTGATACTAACTGTTAGATGAGATTTAGGTTAAGTTACTGATAGCATCCAATAAGAAAATCAAAGATTATATTGCTTTTTTTGCCAATGCAAAACTGCAGAAAAAGAGTTTTGTAAACTTGATTAATGTGCATAATTTCCAGCAATGACTAGCTAATAGACATCATGAGGTGTCCAATCAGACGTAAGTGATCTTTGTCTCAGCCACCACAATATCACAAAAATATACCATAAAATCCAAAATACTGGTACATTTTTTTTTTTTTGAATGGAAAATACTGGTACATTATGTTTCTTGTTAGACCCTTTTTCTTTGTTTGCCAGAAATTGACACTTCATTGCACATCAAAAATATGGTTGATCACTTACATGCCTATTATGCTCCCTAACAAGGCAGAATCAATAAGATTGTCTTTAATTTTACAGCTTTTCATGACTTTTATAAAGTAGGTAGTGTCGTGTCAAGATTGGCATAAAAACTCCATGGATGTATCGCCAATCTGTATGTCATGACTTCGCATATCTGACGTGAAAGTGAAAAAGGAGATAACTAATAAAATACCTTTTATGTTAAAGTCATCTCTATCAGTAAGCTGTTGAAGAAGATGCTGATTTTGTGTTTGCATGTCTTCATATGCTTGACCAATTGTCTGTATGCAAATATTATACATTTTACTCATACCCAAAAACAGTACTGATAAAAAAAAAAACTAACCTCGATATCGGAAATATAGGCATCTCCTTCAGCCTCTTTTTATTCTTATCGCCTCCTTAAGTTCCACAACATCTCTGATAAAACAGATCACAGAGGTGACAGTATGCCTTTTGACACAAAAAAATCAAATCTTAACAAAACAAATCTAAATGTTTATTGATTCACAGATATAACATATAATACCTGCCACTTTACATCACATGCACCCAGCATATATACTAGTTCATATAGCTAAAGAACACTATATTGAGTATTGCATACAACTTAAGATTAGACAAATTGAATTATAAGGACCAACAGCTATCAATTGTCCAAGCCTGTAAATATATCATTGTCCCCAGGAGAAGAAAGCCAACCTTTCAGATGCATCTACTTTGGTTCTTAACTCTTCTAGTTCCACTTCAGCAATGGAAAGCCTTTGCTGGCATGCAGCTTCAGCTTCATATGCTGCTTTAACCCCAAGCTCAAGACTATGCTCCTCTAGATTGCTTCTCAAATATTCAGCTTGTTTGCAGCTCGGGTTTCTGATTCTTCAATATCAGCAATTGTCCTAGATGCAGCACAATGTACAGAACATGATGTGATATAATATAATGAATCAAATGTAATATGTGTTGTTCAACAAAAATGAAATATACATATATGTGTTGTTCAATTCACATCCACTGTTCACCCCAGAAGAAGTATCACGGGTCCATGGCTATCCTTCCTGTTTTTAAAACATTTAAATTTTAAATTGTCTGAACTATTTGTCTCTGTAATTAGCAACAACATTTCGAGTCCTATATCAAATAGTCCACTTAATTGAAACTTCCAGGTAAAATTAACAGTTATAGTATCCTAAGAGCTTGATAGATGTTAGACCAGGTCATGATTATTCAAAGATAGCACACTTAGATAGCTAAGATTGGCAGATACATACATGAAACCCATGCACCGCAAGAAATTTAAAAAATTAACAAAGTGCATAGACCATGATATAGGCTCAGTCCCCTTTTACCATTTACCTTCTGTTATTACTGTTATTAATGCCTCTTTTTAATCATTTAGCCCTTTTTTCTCAAGTTTAAGTTTCATCTCCAGCCTACCCCTAACTTGCTTGAGAATAAATTAACTTTAAGAACATGAGCAACTATAGCAATTAGAAACCATTGCTTTGAAGAAGCCCTAAGAATCATAGATCAATTTACGTAGTATCAGCAAATATAACTATAAATCTATTTATTTCAAAAAATATCACTTTGGAGAAGTTCTAAGAATCAAAGAGCCTAATAATCTTGAGGTATTGTACATCTAATTTTAAAGCAGATAGTCATCCTGACTCCTGAGAGAACAGAAATACCATCAAATAACCAGAAAAATGAATATAACGATGAGGACAGTTCAACAGTACAATTACAAACCATTTTAAAAGTGGCATACCTTTTTAGGCATTAAAATAAAAATTGATGTAAAAAATAATGGCCAAGTTTTTACCTTGACTCAGAACTTTGTTTCGCGCATATATCTGCAATAAACTCCAGCTCCTGCTTTTCCTGCTCTAACTCCTCAACCTGAATGAAATTTCATTGACAAAATATGAATGAAAACCCTGCAGCCTACTCCCTCCTTCCTGTAATACAATGCATTCCAAAAATTTTAAGACAGCTAAGGGAATGCTCCAATGATGCATGCACCCATGGAGTAAACCCAATTAAGGAGTTTCTTCCCAAATTATGGTTCCTTTTAACAAACTTTGTCAAGTCTGAGCATGGCACTGCCTTATATTTCTGTACAAATTTTAGAAGTCATAATGCACTACATTTCAGGACCGAGGGAGTATCATTTGACCGTAACTTGCACTCGGAATTGCAGCCATTGAATGCTAATTAAGATGTAGTTACAAGAACAGAAAAGGAATATAATTCATGATCAAGCTACCTGACAGTAAATAGATGGTCCAAACCTTATTTCATTACAACATACACAGCTCATGTGTGATTCTACACTTGAATATGTTCATGCAGGTCATTGAGGAACATTTTTTACAAGCTAACTGCAAAGCTGATTACATATTGATACATGAAATTGAAAGACCGAATGCTATGTTAGTCAACAATATACTAGTGTATTTACAGAAGTTAGAAATCAAGTATATTGATATATTATTAAAATGTTGTACTAATCAATCAAGCTCTTTCACCATTATAACGCCAAATGTCCTTGTTAGATTTGTGATTTTCCATTACTTGGGCTAACCCTAGAAGGGTAGCAATATAGTTCTCCATACATGGTACTCCAACCCCCCCGCAGTCAAGCGGAGTTTGCAGACCGGACACAAAAAAGAAGTACAACACAGAGGCCCCCACGACGCAACTAGCCAATCGGTGATGTTGAGGCCGAGCGTAAACTCGGGCGAAGGTCGAGGACGGAGACCCTTAGTGAAGATGTCGGGCGAACCGAGAGCAAACCGACAAAAAAGGAAGGCGAGGAGGAGGGAGGAAAACGAAGGGTGTAAGGGGCCCCGAGCCGTCGTGATCGGAGAAGACACCGTAGCCAAATCCTTCACGGTAAGACCGTAAGAGTCAAACTTGACGGAACAAGAGTTGTCGCCAGTGAAACCGACTAATAGAAAGGAGGTTGTGAACCATAGAGAGGGCAACAAGAACATCGGAAGACGAAAGGAACCATGAGCGCCGGGCGGCACCCACGACGCGATGTAGAAGACACGAGCCATTGGTAACCATGATAGAGGATAAGGATGAGAAGAGGAAGGAGGGTGAACGGAGGAGAGTATACCCGGGGGAGGGGTGGTGGTAAGTGGCCCCGAAGTCGGGCGATCCAAGCCGGACCGACAGAGGTGGCGAGGCCGCCAAGGCCGCTGGTCCCAACCGACATGCCCGGGCGGCGTCGGAGGTAGCCCACGGAGACGGTGTGCGATCCCGGTGGAGCACCCCAGCATGGTCGCTGGCAAGGCTCACCGCCGAGAGCCCGGAAGGGCCACACTGGCCCGACCACGGGTGGTGGAAGAGGGCTCCAGCCGCCGGGTCCAAAGCGCCGAGAGGAGGAGCCCACGGAGACGAAAAGTGGTGAGTCCCCGACGGAGCACCGGGCGAGTCCGACCGCCACCGGCCGCCGCCGCTGCCGACGACGGCGCCACCACGCCCTCCACTCCCCACCCCCCACCCCCGGCCCCGGAGGGAGGAGGAACAGAGGAGATGGCCGGGCGGCGAATAGTAGTAGTAAGGGGCGTATCCCGGGCGGAGGTCCTTAAACCGCGCCTGTGGGATCGGGTCGGGTCAGAGGCGCAGGGATGCGCGGGCATGGGCTGACCGGGGTAGCTGTGGCAGCACTCGCGATGCCGCCAAGACGCCAAGGAAAGGCGGCCGGAGGAGGCGGGTGGGGAAGAGCGAGGCACCCGCGCCGCGTGCTAAGCATGGTTGCAGCAGCTCGCGACCGCCCGCGGCCCTGCCCAGCAGAGTGGCCGCGACGAAGATGGGCCTCGGCCGGCAAATGAAGCGGCCCCGGGCGGCGCTGGGCGGGCAGCGCCGATGTCGTAGGCGCGGCAACGGTTGCGCGATCCCCGGGGCATGCTAGGCCGCCCGGGCTAGCGCCATGTGCGCCAATCGCACAAGCTTCACTTTGGCAGCCGTAAGGGCCGCAAAGAAGCGCCACGCTAGGGTCCGTGGAGCCGCCGAGGAGGATCCCCGTGGCCGCTAAGAGCTGGCCGCCGTGGAGGGGCACATCCACCGTGGGCATGCCCAGTGCTCCCCAGCAGACCGAACACCCCTAACAAAGATAGTGCAAAGACTCTCCGAGTGATGCCAGCACCATCGCCAGAGAGTCCAAGTGCAAGCAGCAAGTGCGGCGTCTCAAAGAAGCTAGGCTGTGGGCCCTTCTGGGTCCGCCTAATCCGGCAGGATTGATGGCTCGGAGGGGCGCCACCTACGTGGAGGACAGCCGTAGGAGGTCCGCTAGGCCACAGGCCCCTCACGCGCCAAGCGCCAAGAAGCTCTCGCAAGGCCACGACACGCGGCTGCGGCCGCAGCTGCCGGGGTGACGAGGGGGTGTGGAGCGGGTCCGAGGAGGAGGGAGGCGGTGAGCCCCGAGGCGCCGTAAGCATCCGCGACGCAGTGACGGTGGCAGTGAGCCCGCGCGCGCTGCCGCTGGGCTGTCCAATCTCGCCTCGCTGCCGACGCCTCGTAGCTCAAGCTGCGCTGAGTCGCCGGGCTAGCCAGATGCACCCGCCGCAGCAGCAGAGAGGATAGGAAGGGAAAGAAGAGAGGGGAGGGAAGAACGACGGCCGCTCACGGAGGGCGGCGGCAGCCGGGCTGCCCGGCAGCCATGGGGTCGCGGCGGCCGGGAGGAAGGGAAGAGGTGTCGGGAGGACCCAGATTAGCTCGACGCCGGTATCGCTCTCCCGGATCGCGGCGCCAAAGAGTGCTCGCTGCACCCCTCGGCGCTGCTGCGAGCCGATGCGCGTGTCTACCAAAGACGGCTCCAGTGGTCCCGCCACCTCCGCCACTCGGGTGGCCTCGCTTCGCCACGGCTCGTGGTCACCATCGGTGGTGTCTTCTTCACCGACGACATACCGACACCACCGGTGGCCTTCCTCTCCTCCCGGCTCACGCTTACTCCACCGCCCTGGCCCACCGGCAGCTCGCGGTTGTGTCGCCGTGTACCACTCCGGCCGCTTTCCTTTCACCGCGACCAAGCGCCATGTTCACCCGATGGTGACGCCGCACGCTGGCGGGAACTCTCCTGGCCCCGCCCTTGTGGTAATGCTCGGGACTCGGCCGTCTTCCTGCACTCTCTTCCGCTTCAAGCGCTGCCTTGTCCGGACCCTCACCGGGCGCCGCGGTAATGGAAGAGGAAGTACTGTAACTCCTCGCCAACCCGGACTTGGGATGCGGTGCCCCGCTGGAGCCACGGCCAACATCATCACCGCAGAGTGGATACGGACACACAAGCGGCCGGATGGTGTACTCGGCCGGTACAAGGCTCGGGCTGGGTTCTTCGCGGTTTCACCGGCGCCAGGGGTGGACTCTGGCTGAGACCTTCGGCCAGGTGTGAAGCCGGCCACCGGGCCCACATGGTACTCTCTACCGGCTCTTGCTCGCTTCCCGGCCGGTGCATCATTTGGATGTCAAGAATGCCTTCCCCGCATGGGAGCCTTACCGAGATGTCTTACCGCAGGTCACCGGGCGGGTTCGTTGACTCTTCTCGTCCCGACATGGTTTTGCCGCTCAACAAGTCTCTCTACCTCAAAAGCGGGGCCCCGCCGGCGTGTGGCACTCTGAGTTGCGGCCTTCTTGGTCTCAATCGTTTTGTGGAGGCCAAGTCGTGATACGCCTCGTTTATCTACCACCATGGAGCCGAGACTGCTGCACTGCTACTCTATGTGGATGACATTGTCCTCACAGACTTCCAGTCTTTCACTACTACGCGCCGCATCATCGGCGCTCTTCAAATAGAGTTTCTGTGAAGGATCCGGTCCGGCTCCACCACTTCCTGGTGGTCTTTGCTGAGCCTCGCCCCATCGACTTCTTCTTCTTCACGTAAGGCAAGACACTCTTGATATCCACCGGAGCGCAGCAGTGATGACGAGCCGCAAGCCTTTGCCCCACTCAGTTGACACACACAGTGGCAAGTCGTCAGGAGGGTGAGGGTAGTCCAAAGGGGCGCATCCCATCGAAGTACCGGAAGTCTCGCGCGGTACACTTCAAGACCCTCACTTTCACCAAAGCGTATTATCACCTACGCCGTGCCAGATTTGTCTCCACATGCATGATCCCCGAGAGCCCACCCTGCATCGCCTCTCAAGCGCCTTCGCTACCTCCGCTGCACCGATTGACTACGGGTTGGTGCCCAACGCTCCCCTCAGACCGAACCGGGTCGTCTACACCGACGCCGACCGGGCCGGGTGTCCGTGACACTCGACGCCTCCGATACCATGTTAGATTTGTGATTTTCCATTACTTGGGCTAACCCTAGAAGGATAGCAATATAGTTTTCCATACATGGCCTCATGGGCCTAGCCTCATGGGCCTAATACACATACTCCAACAGTCCTTGCTAGCACAAAGACAAAAACTTGATATAGCTGCTACTGGTGTCTTTGATCTCCACAACTTGAAGAAAGAACAAGGAAATACAATAACTTTCCTGTGGGGGTGAATAGATGTATCAACTTTTCGTGCCCTTAGCACCACCTTTAAGGAAACAGAGAAGTTTTTAGAATAACATACCAATGCCTTGAGGGACTTGATCTCAATTACTTGTGAGTTGTATTTATCGGACATCTTCTTGTGTTCCTCAATCTGAAAATTCAACATATTTTCATCACATGTGCTAGTCATTTTCCTAGCTCTTTACAATGTCTGACTCTACTGATTTTTTTTTTTTAAAAAAAAATAACATAACACCATCATACATTTATGCAAGATGGCATCAAAGTATGCATGTCTATTGACTCTATCCCACAGTCGTCCTAGTCCTGCTTTGACATGAGCAGTAATGATAGAATGCAGTGAATTAACCAAATGAACTCTACTAAATCCAAAAATCTAAAATTCCAGATCCATTATGCTGTGCATTGCTTTATGCTCACAGATATCCAATCCCTAGAGTATTAAGTATTAACTTCATTCAACTTAACCATAGTCATCATAACCTAAGCATATACTGTTGCCAGTCCTACTCCAAAAACAGTGCATGGGACCTGAAGGTCCAGGGTTCGAGCTCCAGCCTCCCACATTGCACAATGTGCGGGGAAGGCTTGGCGCTAAACACCTTTCCCTGCACTCGCCAGAAAAGGGAGCCTACAGCACTGGGTACACTTTTTTATGTGGAGAATCAACAGTGATAACAAAACAAAATAAGGTCAATCGTCCTCAAGGAATTAGGAGGTTTGGGTATTTTGGACCTACAGAAATTTGGTTGGGCTCTCAGGGTTCGTTGGCTGTGGCTGAATAAAACTGAACCTGATAAGCCATGGGCAGCTTTCCCTGTCACAATTCATGGTAACGTCCAAGCTCTTTTTGGCCTTGGCCATGACCACAGCGGTTGGCAATGGAGCTCACGCCAAGTTTTGGACAGACAAATGGCTAAATGGGTCTTCTATTGAGCTACTGGCCCCTCATCTATTTGCATTGTTAGGGAAGCGCTAATGGATAATAGTTGGGTGCAAGATATCCACTATTAGCAGTCCATAGGTATACTATACTCCCCTCCATATTGAAAAAAGAAGTCGTTTTAGGACATCGACACGGTCTTCAAAGTGCAACTTTGACTTCTTTTTTTCTATCAAAATATTTATTAAAAATTATATATGTATACTTTTATGAAAGTATTTTTCAAGACAAATCTATTGATATGATTTTCACATTTCAAAACTCAACGACTTAAAAGTTATTAATCATTTATGTTCCTAATGTTTGACCGAAGCCTTTCCCAAAACGACTTCCTTTTCAATATGGAGGGAGTATATGTTAGACAGATGAATACCAAAATGAGTAGAGTAGTACATCAAGAGAAACCAGGGGAAATCTAAACTTATAAACTGAAGGACTTGATGAAGAATAGCATGCAACCACAACTCCACAAGAATGTACTTTCAGTCGCTATGGGCGTGAACTGGCACCACCACCCAGGTTCAGTCCCAAGTGTGGCAGGGTGGGGATTACCAACCATCACTTTGAAATTATGGGAGAAAAAGAATTGAGTGCATGAATGTTTTTCATGAGTGCATGAGAAGCTAACTTCTGACAGGCTAAGCGTTAAAACAATGTTAGGTTACATGAATTATATTAGAAAACAACTTGACATGGGCAAAATAAAGGAAATGGTATGCAAGGAATGGTTAACCTGATCAAAGACAAACCTTTTAGCTACCAATGATCTTAATGATTGTGCTTGCTCACGCAATGTAAGTGCCTCAGAAGCTGCATCCTTTGACCGACTCAACTGATTCTCCATCATACCCAGTTCATTGAGAGTGCCGCGGCCATAACATGGATCTCATCCTTGAAGTCTTTCTTACCTAAAAGGATAAATGGAAACAATCAAGAAGAGATGAGCAACTGACACCCCCTCCTCCTTAAATAAGGTGCATGTGACAGGTCCTCTCTACCTGAATCTTGCAAAGTCTCCTCAACCTTGGTTTCAAGATCATTCTTTTTCAGAAAAGAGTATCTGAATTTGAGTTTCCAGTTCTTCAATTTTGGTTTCATATGTGGTAATGGTTTGTTTAATACTGTCGACTGATTCTGATTTTGCACAAATTTCTTTCTCCCTTTGCATGAGCTGGTCCTTGTCATTCTAAATTCACATAAAGAAAAAAGCTGGGAAAAACCAAAACAAATGCAATACAAAAACAGTATAACAGAGGACAGGCACCAAACCTGTAAAACTTCAACCAACCCTCTATAACGCTTCTATCTCAGCATTCAGATGCTGTAGTTTATCATTAAGAATCATGTACGGTTTGGATACCAAGACATACTTCTCATCTTTCAATTGCCCCTGCATGCATAGCACAGTGAAATAAAAAAAAAAAAAAGGATCCAACTTAAAATACAAAAATGTTAACCCTGCACTACAAATCAAGGTAACAACCTCAAGATCTCCCAGCTCCTTGGATAGTATCAGATTATCCTCTTGAGTCTGATGGAGTTCTAATAGACGGTTTCCCTGCGAGGGTCTGCACTCAGTTGGAAAAATTCCACAAATTAGCATTGAAAGATCAAACATATCACTAAAAAAGATGAAAACTGAGAAGATAGGACTTCCAAAGAGGATCCAAAGAAATTTGAAGATTAACATGATTACAGTTCACAATTACCTTAGCTGCGCCAACAGCATCTTTGAGCTCTTGCCAGCTCATACTTTTATCTGAAGATTTATGAGTAGAAATACCACCATTCACAGAATTTGCCCCGATGCATCCATTACAGAACCATGCCTCTGCAACTGGAGCACAACCAACTTCCTACGACTTTCCTCAAGCTCTGCAGTGCTTTCCTCTAGCTCACCTGCAATCCAATGAAAGCATTTGCATTATGAGTTTGTTTATTTTATAGACCATGTTAGCCAAACCACAATGTTCAGACTCATGGGTGGATCCTAATCCTATATGGATATGGATGTTGAGGTGTTCCTGGGAATACCTTACTGTCTTGCTAAAAAAATGAGTATATATGTATACACAATTATACATACATGTATTTTAGCTGGGTCACGTTCTTTGTTTTATGTCATGCATTCTCAGCCCGAAAAACCAAAAGGCCCACCTGCTATACAGGTAAACTAACCACAGCAGGCCCATTAAGGGGTTGATCGCTCCCCTCAGCACTTCACAGTTCACACTCAGTGCTTGTTGCCACCCCTCTCGTGACTCTGTCTCTCTTCTCTCCTTTTTTTCTTAAACACACTACAAAGCTGTGTATCATTACATTAAAAATTAAGAAAAATAAAGAAGGGGAAAAGAACCCCATAGAACATCACACATTCACACCTTGGAATCTTAAAAAAAAAAAAAAAAAAAAACTGGAAAAGCAACTTAACAGCGAACCCTGACCTAATCACCTAAGACTCAGTCACTTGGGCAGCATGACAGTAAGGTAAGAAATACCCCTGGCACCTGCAGTTCCCCACAATAATTTGGCATGCATTTACATGCAACCTATATCTATCTTATACAGCAAAACCCCACTAGCATATCTTTCTGCAATTTCGTGAAGCCACGTCACCCTATGGGCCCCATCAAGCTACTAAGCTCATTCACTAATATCCTAAATAATTGGGACCCAATAAGGGTAATTAACTTCTATTTCTATGCAACCACATTGCTCTGTTAGATCATTCCTTCCCTTCAGATCTGTGCATCCATGTGTAAAGCAGACCACATCATCATCCAGTACCGATAAGGGCCTGCTAACCTTCAATGTTGCAGCATAATTGCATCCCTCCATTATGTACAAGCTTTCTTCACTCTCTGTGCATCCCATTTCATCTCGCAATAGTTAACGATGCTGCCTTTTAATTATCCATCATCTCCAATCTAGAACCACAGGGCACCAGAAAGAAACCAACAGGTCTATGTCCTGCATTGTATTAACTCACTCAAGAGAAACCAAAACATCATCCTCCCGCGGTAACAAAATGGATGGCCCCGACTATCACAACCAAGGTGAACCCTCACTAGTCTTCACAAAAGCAGCATAATCATAAAAATAAAACATAGTCACTGATCTCTGTACTTTTGAGTTCTTGAACACAGCAACCCATCGAAAGCAGAAGCCACCAGACGCAGATTTGCTACCTTCTTCCAATTCAACTATTTCATCTCCCCCCGGCTCCTCTGGTCTGTGACCACCACCTTATCCCAGTTGGCAGCCTCCAATTTTGCTGCACATTATCAATTCCCTGCTCTGGTCATCACCATGCTTCCACTCAGTTTAGCAGTACGCACGCATTTGTGACTCAGGGGTAGTACATTGTCATGGACCTTGGATCCATGACCATAAGAGGGGAGAAAAGTCAAGAGCTGTGAAGGAATCGCCTTAAATGCGGATGCAGCAAAATTTTACCCAGACTGAAGCCAGATGAAGATTTTAATACCTGAAATACGCTTGATTTCCTGTAGCTCACTTGAATGGTTGCTTTTTAAAAGCCTCAATCTCATCAAGATACCTTTTGTGCTTCTCGTTGATAATAGAGATAGCTTGACTCGCATTCTCAGCCACCTCTTTCAAGCAATCATTATGATTTTGAAGGGCAACAATAACATCTAAAAAAGATACAATTTAATCAAATGGAAAACGGGTAGAAAACTTAGGTTGAGAGTAAATAAGAAGGAAAAAAATGTGGACAATTCCCTTTCTACCTTCATTTGACTCCTGCCCATTCAAAGCTAAAGACAAAGATTCACTTCTAGCTTGTTGTGAAGAAATAGTCTCTTGCAGGGACTTCATCAGAGTAACAGTTGCTGAACACCGAAAAGCAAGAGCTTCTTCAACAAATTCTAACAAGCTAGTGTCACTATTATCTCTGATGTTGCTTGACTTCAAGAGCCTTAAGAGAAATATCTCCTCAGAAGGACACGACTCCAAAGATTCTGAGGAACAATGAGTAAACAATCAGCTGAAAACATCATTGCTGAAATGAATAGGACCTTAAAAGGCAATGTTAATCAAATTTGCCACAACCTTCTGATAACTCTTCATGGTCAAGTGCTTGCAAATTATCCAAACCCCCACCAGCCCGCATCTCCAAGCAGAACCAAATCATCAATCAGCTATAATATACATAGACATAATGAGAAACATGATGGAGTGGAAAAGGTACATAGAGAATTTTTTGTATCAGACACAAAGGAAAGAACCTGATTCCACAGTTTATTCAAAGAAATCAGAGTCTTGTCATAAGAACATTGCTCATCTCTCAGCTCCTTGAACTTGCGCTCCAATGCATGCATTTCAGACTTTTGTGCCTCCAGTTGTTGCACCAATTTTTGATTTTCATATTGAAGAGCTGCGGAATCCATCTGTGAAAATAAAGTAATAATACGAAAATGCAAAATGTCAGATCCTACAACAGAAAAATGGGAACTTTAAAAGGACACCAAAGTAACATGTAAAATCCACCAACCAAACTTACACTTTTATTACTCGAGTAATATAATAAGCACAGGTACTCAGTTTTTATGGTCAGCTTGCAATTTTTTCAGACTAAATTGCAAGTGAAATTTTAAGTTCTGTATTATAGCATTATTACTTGAAATTTGTTTGTTTTCAGTTTGTGATTCTGGTGAACAAAAAGAAATGTTGATGATGCCAAGCATTGGCTTAAAAAAACAGGATGTTGGGCTGTGGCTGTAATGATTCACAAGCAATGCAAAAATAATAAGCAAAAATGCTACTTGGACAGAAGCCATGCCAAAGTTTGCCAAAACTGTCAGTATGACCCATGCCACTAACTTATTTTAGCATCAAAACAAGGACTGCACAGATCTTCATTTATTGATCTGATTGTAAGTAAGACAATAGTTCAAATGGATTGCATCATTGCACATCAGATGCATGGTAGAGAAGATATGTTAATCAGAAGATTGATAACAAGAAAATGACACATTTAAACAGTCAGCGAGGAGGTGACATCTAGCTTTGTATGCAACCAAGCCAAAACATGGGCCACACAGCCTGTGTTCTTAAGATGTAGTTGCTCATTTTTGCTGTGGCAATTCAGGACAGTACAAAATTTTGGTTGGCTCATTGGCGGAGAACCAAAAGGCCCAAGCAACTCAAATTCAACAGAAGGCTTTTCCACCTCAAATCTTCTACATACCAATCACAAAGTCCTCGGCTTTATCTTACTATTAATGCACTAACAAGATTTTTTTGACAACAATGCACTAACTAGGGTTAGCAAAATATCTACAAGACAACGGTTTCAAATGTCAAATCACCTTGTACCATAGGAGTTTAGCATGATGCATAAGAGTACTTGGGGTACTTCACCGGTCATTATTAAAGTTGATGTCTATTATTATCATTACTGGCATTTTATTCACTTCCAGTCTCCTGGATATCAACAAGTTAAGGAAAGAAAGGAATGCAATAGGAATTCAAGCCTGTTACCCAGTACGAACAGATAAAGAAGGAAAAGGACTATGAGAAATTAAGAACACTGTCAAATTCTTTTATCAAATAAACAAGAACACTGTCAAATTCCTATGAAAAAACACGTGTCAAGTCAACAACCCCTCAAGATTTTAATCATAAAAGCCTAAAAGGTAAAACAAAAAATGAGAGTCGCTCAGCAAGTTATAGACAAAATAAGCAGAACTTCACAATTTCACATCAAGTCTACTTCTCCCACAATGTTCAGTCCCACAATGTTTTCAAATCGCCTAATCGACCTAGTCGCTATGGATCTGGTCAGCCCGACTAATGACGACTAATAATGACTAATTGTAGTGCATAACTGATTGCCATGGCACTGGAAAGCCCGACTAATCACTACTAATAGTGACTAACCTGTGTATAACTGATCAACACGGCACTGAAAAGCCCGACTAATCGCGAATTAGTTGGATAACTTGATAACCTCCCAAGTGCAGTGTTAAGTACTGTGGAAGTGCAGGATTAATTTTGAATCCAGTAACACTAGCCTTTTATTCAGTCTAACATAAAGAGTGTCTTCACGAGAAAGGGAAAAACTACTGAGCTTTGATTTAAAAAAAAAAAAAAAAAAAAGAAAGGTAAAAATGCTCTAATATAGCTGGATGTAGCTGCAGCTAGCTTTCCACCTAAACACGCCAGTGATATGGTAAGGTCAGCCTCAGTGGGGAGTTTCATGGCATTGTTTCCAAAGACGCCATGTCATATGAAATGAAACTTGGATGAAACACCCACTCTCAATGGAGAGTTTCATCCTATGGTTTCTTATGAATTAATTTTAAGACTCATCGAGAGTTTGTAACCGTGCCAAGAGAGTTTCATCAGACTCATTTCTTCTCTCTTCTTAAATACACTACCATGTCATAAAAAAATGCCCATATGGTAACCTATTTAATGCAAATGAAAATCGAGACTGTCCTAAGGAAGTAATAAATGAAACGCCCCTACTTCTAACCCACGGTAACCTGTGAAGCTGCATTGATTTGGAACAACTAACATTTTGTCCAGATTCTGTTAACATTCATAGCTAAGGCTAGTATGTTACCAAATCTCCCACTACTGTTCATTGCATCTCAGCTTCTACACTAAAAATGAAACCAGATACTACTGCACAGGAGCAGATGAATCAAATTTATTACTGACAATATCCAGCCCAGGTTGTGCTAAAGAATGTACAGAACCACAATGCATCCTAACCATGATGAAACACTGGACAAAACGAAAATCATCTATGGCATAGTCCATAGATCGATCAGCAGGCTAGTCAGTCAGTTGAGTTTAATGGAGCCAAGCAGCAGGTTGTTGCAGCTGCCTGTGAAAGAACTGATGGCAAAGTTAGAGATGGACCTAACGTGAGGAGTGCTGGGTCAAGACTTAAGGGTTTTTAGCTGAACCTCTAGAAAAAAAAATGGATAGGCTGATTAGCACTCCTATCATGTAGTAAAGTAATTCGCTGCCTAGTACCATATGGAGCAAAGAAGACAAATTATGGCTTGATTCCTGACACCTTCCATCGCAGAAGTCAGGCTAATCCACAGGGCAATTTTAGGGTTGCTTACCTAGACCAAGAATTCAATCCGAGGTCTGCACTGGTCTCCGGGCGGATCCAGTATAGGGACATGGGTGTACACACCCAATAATTTTTGCAAAAACTTGGAAATTCGGAGGCACGTCAAATAGTTAATAGCTGTAAGTTAAGGTTTCGATGGTCAGATTGAAGGGAAGGGAAGGGAAGGGAAGGGAAGGGAAGGGGCGGAATTACCTCGTGGTACTCGTCGCCGGCGGAGAGACCAACTAAAGCCTCAGAGGGGCTTAGGGCGGCGGCGGCTCACCAGTCGTCGGAGAGTGATTCGCCTGATGGAGCCTGGGCAGTCGGTGTCAGCAGCTCTGGCCCTGCCAACGAGTGTGTTTGGTTGCGGCGTGGATTCTCTAACGTCATGAACAAAAGTCACAGGTGACTTTTCCCTCCCGATGCCATCTATTTACAATCCAACGATCCTGGTGACCCTTCACGCCCTCCTTCCATTTCCGCCCTCCTTCCTTTCCTGCACTCCTTCGCTTCCTCCTATGGATTCCAACGACGCCACTCCATCTCTGCATCCCCGGACGCCACGCCGGCCGCACTGCCCTGACGCCCATGGTCTCCGCCTCCGATGACGCCGGCCTCGACACCCACGGCTGCAGCCCTTGCGGTTGGCGGCCCCAATACGGTACGGCACGGCGCAGGTGCCTGGATCCAATAGCTGTGCGGCCAAATCCGGTAAATACGTGGTTGGATTTGTCCGCTCTTGCTCGATCTGTGTTAACTTCTTCGCAGTTTGGCTCTTCAATTTTTGTTACATGGTGTTCATGCAGAAAACTAATAATCGGACATTGGAGGTACCTTGCTGCTGAAGGCAGTGAAGATGGCGCGGAAATATCTTGGCGGCGCGCCCTGGCCGCGGCCGTCTCCCCGATATTGCAGCGCGCCCTCTCCCCGGCGTCCCTCTCCCCAGCAATTTCTATAGATTATCAGATTGTTCTTCTTTCGATTCTTTTTTGGTTGTTTTGTAGCAGCTCGATCTCGCAAGTGGTGAAGTGCATAGACTCACCATCCATGCTTTCACAAATGTGGCTTCAGCCTTCAGGTTAGCGTGGTCTCATTTCCTGTATTTTTTTTTTTTTTTTTTTTTTTTGGTGCTAATAGAGATGAAATGTCGAACTAGCAGTATCAATATGTGACTCTATGTGCTATATGAACTGCCAGCCATGCTTTTTAACAATACTCGATTTTGTGATAATTAACTGTAAATTTTAAGAGCAGTATTTATGTATGTTCGTTCAGTCATATACAAAAAATAACATTGCAGTACCGGTCAGCTTAGTTATCAGTTTTCTTTGTGCTCTGCAGCACGTCAGTACGCCTGTAGATCGTCTCAACAATCAGCTTAGCTATCAGTTTAGTTTAAAAACATTAGCTTTAGTTGTCTGCTTGCCTGTTCAGTACATTAGAGCAACCACAATGTGTGCCATAAGGCGGTCCATATGGTTAAAATATTCCTTATTAGTTGAAACATTGTAGGAGATACCCATAAACTAGTCCATACCATCAGTTACCCATAGCCCTATGGCAGCCCATAAGAAATAAAAATTATTAAACTCTCTCTCCTTCCCTCGCTGCCTCTCCTGTAATCGGGACCCTACCGCCAAATAAGCCCCGAGTTTCGCCCATCCTCGCCGCCGGTGTCCGCGAGGGCCACACCGCCGTCCCGCAGGGGGGCGCTGCCGTCTGGCTGAGGGCTACGCCGCGCCCACGAGGTGGTCGCGCCCTAGGTCGCCGGCCCGCGAGGGAGCCGCCGTCCCGCTGAAGCCGACCGCGCCGCCCGTCCGCGAGGGAGAGCCACGCCGGGCGGGTCTCGCGAGGCCGCCGCGCCGCCGGCCTCGAGGGGGCCGCGCCGCCATCACGCGAGGTAGCCGCCACCGCGGACCGCCTACCAGCCGACCGCGCCACGTTTCATGAAGGGGTCCGCCGCCCGCTCAGGTGGAGACGCCGCCGGCCTTCGCGCTTACCCGGCCCATGAGGCCTGCATGGGGTCGTGATGGGAGGGAGACTGAGGCGGCCACGGTGGACGAGGGAGGTTGAGATTTATTATTTCACCATGGGACCCGCCGCTATAGATCGGTTGTCATATATTATTGTGACTCCTACCCATAGTTACAAGCCCACCGCAAATGACCCATCCCTATGGACCGTTCAAATTTATAAACATTAAGGTTGCTCTTATACGTAACAAATGGTAATCCAGGATGTATATGGATGAAGCTTGTTGTCAGATCAAAATTGCACTTTCTGAAAAGTACAGCTCTTGCTTGAAATGGAACCACTGTTATATTTTAGTGTTTTACTAAAATGGTTCAGAATTGCGAATAGTTAAAGATTTGTAACAATAGGATCTATATCACCTTTTTGTTGAATGCCGGGAACTTACTGGAGAGGATGTAGTGTCTCATCGTAGACAGTGTAAAATAAGCCACCATCATTTTGCATCTGAGAACTTGGAAGTGGTAAGGGAGGTCCTTCTTGCGGTTTCCTAAGACCAATGATGGGTTTACCTTTTGTTTGTCATCAGAGAAGATCCTTATATTGTCGATCAAAGTTAAAGTGTGTGTAGAGAAAGGGTACATCTGAATACATCTTGCAAATAAGTGATACTGGCACTACCACACTATTTAGGTGTGGTCAAAAAAAAAAAAAAAAAAAAAAAAAAAGATGCGACCACACAAGAAAGTGAACCGAAGAAGTAGCTAGTATATATAAACGTGGGTTTTATACGAAACAACTAAGGCTAAAATGATGGGTTTTGGACTGGACTCGAAATACAAACAGTAGGAGTGCATTTTATTTTATTCCGTTGATGACAAGTAGTATCAGCAGTTATTTCTCAGACAGCACCAGCGCCACCAAGCTGCAGGATGCTTGTGGTTACATACGACTACACCGTACACGTGCGGCGGCACACCGACTGCCACGTAAAGTAGAGAACACTCGAGCACAGGCAACCGCCCCACGTCGGCACGTAGAACGTGGACACGTCGTCACTTGGCGCCGGCAACTGCCGCGGCCGCTTCCGCTTCCGCCTGGGCCTCGGCCTCGGCCTTGCTGCGGTCGGCTTGGACCCTGGCGGCGATCTCAGCGGCCTCATGCTCGGCGGCCTCGAGCAGGAAGCTGCCGCCCTCGTCGTCGACGGCGACCTGGAGCGGCTGGGACCCGAGCCCGTCGGCGACGGCGAGCATGATGCGTCGCATCTCGTCGCGGAACTCGGCGCGGTCGACGGCGCGCCGCTGCCGTCGGCGTCGAACTGCTCGAACACGGCGTCGTAGAGCGCGGCCACCTCCCGGGCAGCGGCGCCGGCCCGAGGACCCGAACCCGGCGCCGTCCAGGAGGCGGAACGACTCGAGCGCGCGCCGGAGCTCGGCGCGGGACAGCACCCCGTCGCCGTTGGCGTCCAGCGCCGCGAACCGCGCGTCCACGCTCCGCGCGAACGCCGGCTCGTCCGACACGAACCCGCGCACCGTCGAGCCGTCCAGGATCACCACGCTCATGATGGCTAGCTGGGCTCTTTGCTTGCTGGGTGGTGGATGCAGATCGAGCTGGAGAGAATGGAGACTGGAGAGCGGCTTGTTGGTTTCGGTGATTGGTCGCTTTAAATTTGATGGTGCTCGCTGCTCCCTTTGCTTTCCTGGTTGAGCTCGGCTCGAGGCTTTGGGCGATGTTTATCCTCCAGCCTTGCCCTCGGCCCGAGTGTGATATTTTTGGGTCCGGGTGTGGCCGGTGATCACTGTGTCGTGTATTCCCACGTGCGCCCCTTTGATGCTGTTGTCGGATTTTCCAAATGGCTTCGAGTGACTTCTCGATGAGATGTTTTTGTGTACTGCTAATATAAGTGAGGGCTCTGTTTTGGTGCCAACCAGCAGTTTTATTTGCAAATTTCGATGAGATGAGCCAGGCTGCTTATGCTATTGTTAACAACGCTTTTATCGTTGCGACCGCCCGTTGTATTATTCTTGGAAGAATCTTGCCCCGTCTCACGGGTCACCAGGGACACGGATTTGGTGCTCCGCGGTGGACAGTGACACTTCAATGAGTGAGCACTCGACGCGGACCCATCCGGTCCTTGTCACTTGGGACTTGAGATTTGAGAATAAGCCCCCAATCTTCCAATATACTCCCAGTGCATTTCTAGATATGTTGTAGTAATTGGTTATGTATTAAATCTGTTTTAATTATAGTTGCTTGATTTTTTTCAACCCCAATTTCGATCACTGCCTTATTCAAAATTTTATGCAAAAATATCACTTCTTTTGGTTATGGCTTGTTTTATTAACAAATGATATTTAAAAATGACTTAAATTTGATTTTTTGTGCAAATTTTTTGAATAAGGCAATTGGTCAAACTTAGGGTCAAAAAAAGTTAAACGAACTATAATTTAAAAGGGAGGGAGTATGTTTTAACTGGAGGAAGACTAATAATTGGTAACAGTATTGATCTTATGACTTTTGGAAATTTGATAGAAGTTTGAGTTTCACAAATATCCAATGTTTGAGCTAACACAAAGTTTGTGATGGAACTTGTTCACGTAGATGTTACTATAGTAATAAAGAGAATTTTAGTATGTTGTGTAGAATTTCATTACCTTGGAGCCTTCTCGTTATTATTTATCTTAGAACCTGCTTTTTATTATTGTTAACGACGCGAACCTCGCCTTTATCCTTGCGGCTGACCCTTGTATTGGAAGAAATTGCCCCATCCCACGGTTTTGGCGCCCCATGTTCAAGGTTTAGATCCAGCTCCACCTGGTGGGACACTCCAACTTGCGTAAGGAACTCAAGGGTGGTTACATGGCCACATATGGTAGAAACAATAACAACATGTCAATGATATTTTTGAGATCTTATGGTTGTAATATGGGGAAAACCAAATCCATTTGAAAGTCAATTGAATAGTACTCATGGGCTCCCAAGTTCCCAACAATCACTGGATCAAAAGAGTTATGATCTTCCGCAGCGAGTCCTGAAAGGTTGCTTGCAATTTAAACTAAAACGGTGCATTATGGGTTTGTACTATAAGACGAGTCTTGCTTATGATGCACCAACATTCCACCAGTTGTAGAGACCATAGAAGATCGATGTCTCTTTCCAAAGTTAATAGCATCTTCAAATGTCTCCTAAATATATTTTTGCGCCAACAATAGGTAGTGACAAGTTCACACTAATTTCACTAAACAGATTTAGAAACAAAGTCGCGTGATTGTACCCAAATGGGTCATGCCTATGGTTAGGATAAGCTGCTTGTATCTCTGACGCACAACCATACAATCTTTGGTTATCCCAAGATATATTAGTCTTAAATAAACTTTCGTTGGCACTCAAAGTGCTAGGATGCATGTGTAGTAAAGGGTGAGGGTGGATGTACCTTACATATACTATAATAATATGATTTTTCTCGCATAAAAGAGTACAGTAATAACCAAGAGCCACGTGTTCATTAAGTAATAGTGTTGGGCAAAGTAGCAAAATTTCACCGGTGGCGACTTGTTCGTTACAAGCGCACGCACTCACCGTTTGCCGTCGCGTTTCCACTGACCAAGTGACAAGCGGCCGAGCGTGCTGTGCTGTGCCACCGGAACTAGGCGGGCCCACGGGGCCAACCTCGCCGCAAATTACAAAAGGCAGCTCACCACGGGTCTCCCTCCAGCAATCCCGCTCTCCACCGACGCCGGGACGCCGGGATGAAGGCTGTGCAATCCGACGGCGCCGCGTCCCTGTTGCCGGCGACCAAGATCACCATGCCGGCTTCCGCGGAGGCGGCGGTCCTCGGGAAGGGCCGGTACAAGGTGTGGGCATTGGCCGCCATCGCGCTCCTCGCGCTCTGGTCCATGTCCGCCGCCTCCGTCTCGCTTCGCTGGTCCTCCCCGGGCGACCTCGCTTCGATCTACGGGGACATGGACGTCCCGCTCGCCGACGACCTCGATTCCCTCGTACGTACGCCCGCACGCACGCTCCCTTCTACCTTTGCCCGCCCGCACGCTTCCCTCGGGAGAGATCCCTGCTGTTTTCTTCTGTCTGATGATTTGTTATATACTTCTGTACTGCGTAAATGTGTGCCACCGACTGTTTGTGTGACGGGCTTAGTCTCCTCACGGTCACGGCTGGAGTTTGCGTTGAAATCAGGGAGGAGCTGAGATCGTTCCTTTCGTCCTCCCCTTTCACATTCAGTGATTGCCAAACAGATATGGCTCTGCAAATATAGGTGAAACTGAAACTGAACAATTGGTTTAGCCTGTAAGTAGTTAGTCCTGCCAAGTTCAGGTAGTTTCAGAACAATTGGTTTTGCTAGTGAGTTACTTTGCTTATTAGACTATCCGTGAGAAAAGATCAGGCAAAACGATTTCCAATAGTGAGTAATTAGATATACTCCATTACTCCTTTGTCCAAGAATGTTGCTATTTTTGCCTACTTTATCTTCAGAATGACAGGAGAGATTCAGTCAGGGTTTCAATAATCTCTCAGTGAACCAGCCTGTTACCAAATTTCCCCCCGTGGATAGTGGAAGCACAAAGCTTGTACTGTGAGCAATACTGAGCCTACTGTATTCAGGTTTTGTATTTGGTATGAATTCAATTCAACAAGCCTGCCTGCAGAGTACCCATTACTGAGTGACAGCCAGGTGTCCAGACTGACCATCAAGACCACATTGGTTCGACGTCGTTAGTGTCAACCTTGGCATGCCAAAATTTAGGGCCCATTCTATAAAGTTAATAGTGCTTTACCAGGTTTTCCTCCTGTGTGTGACAATTTTTTTTTGTATAGATCAGGCTTGTGGAGTAATCTTTGTATGTTTTTATTTGTATCTTATAAATAAAAAATTCCATTGCTTTACATAATATTCTGATACCAAGTCCACTAGTCCAATACCACATTTCAAAATTGTTAACATGGTTGATTATCTCATTCACTATTGTCTTGTCTATCACAAAGCACGAAAGCCATACTTCAAGGATGTATTTCTTGTGTGGATGCTTATGCTTGTCTTACAATATGATCAGGAGATGGAGGAGAGGGAGAAATTAGTGGGGCGAATGTGGGACATGTACACACGGACCAGTGATGAGGTACGCCTCCCACGGTTCTGGCAGGAGGCATTTGAGGCAGCATACGAGGAACTTGCAGGCGATGATGTGCAGGTCCGTGATGCAGCTATCTCTGAGATTGCCCGAATGTCAGCCCACAAACTTGAACTCGAGCAGACATTGGATGTGAATGAGGTATGCCCAAAAACCGTATCTCACTTTAATTGCTTCCAAATGCCTTATGTTTCAAGTAAATTACTATGCGTTCTGTGGTTTACGTTATTTTGTGAGAGTGACACTTCTCACCTTTTCAACTAATCCCACTTCAAACCAGATACTGTGATGAAGCCAGGGCATGCATTTGTATCCCATTTTCGAGCAATGGTCCGAATTCAATATGATGTCTGACAACATAGGTTGAGGTTTATATTTTCATTAGAGATGCTATTTGGTTTCAGCTAATGGACTGGGCTCAGTAGTACCATCATGAATGTAATTACTGATGGAACTGATGACTTAAAACATAGAATTGGTCTTCCAAAAACAACGCCTTGTTGACATGGTGGTACACATTATGATGCTTTGATTGTAATGTGATGCAAGTTTCTGCTTACCTGCAAATTGCTTCTCTTCTTTAATGTGAATTGTTTTGGTGCAGCACCGTCAGCATTTTTGGTGAAACTGATAATGATATTATGAATTGTTCAGTTTGCACATTGTTTTGTACCCATGCTCTGTTTGGTATAGTTTCATAAAATCCATCTATCTTTGACCAGCCTAAGCCTACCTGATCAAGTATCTAAGTACAGAATGACATATTAGATTTTCAATCTATGGCACTGACTCTAGGCCCCTAACTGATCTGGTTTCTTCTTGAGACTCAACTACTGTGCACTAAAACTGCCTATGCACAATACTAAGGATTATCAGCATGATTTTCTTATTTCGAATCACCTTGTGCAGGAAGAGAATGCCGTGAGCAACAGAGGTGGCAAGTCAAAGGCGAACTAATAATTTTCCACAAATATCTGTGGCCTGAGGACCTGAAGATCTATTGCTGACTAAGATCCTCAGGAGGTACATATTGCGGGTTTTGAAGTGTTTGGTGAAATTATGAAACTGGTTGTTCACGGGATTTGTAATTCTGTACCAGGTAGATCAACAAGGTGCATTTATGGCACTGTGTAACACTAGCTATGAAATTGTGCAATTTAGTGCGAGCAATGCGTATACATCCATACTAGGAAATCTGAACTGAATGTCATTATACTCACCATCACTAATGTGATTATCATGTGTCATGAGGAGACTCGAGGAACCGGATTGCTATGATGTGACCATGGTCTCAGTAATGTTCAAAATGCTATTGTATTCTTCTCTGCAAACTACAATTTAGCTCGACTTCAAACAAAGTCCTCATAAATCTAATCTCATAGCTTAAGTGCTAAACCTTTTGCTGTAATTGTTAAAAAAAATGCTAAGCAGGCGAATTCCAAGTAGGGCGTGCTGAGTTTTTCTAGTGCCCTAGCTAATCCAGGTCGCACCAGTGAGCTTTTGCATTTGTTGCTGTTTCGAGAGCTTATTTTACTCCCGATTTGCTCCTGCCATTGAGGACGCCCTAACCCATAACCTTGGCTCCAGATGATCTACCTCAAAGGATAAGTTTTCCGGCAGCCACTTAATTCCAAAAACTTAGTCGAAGAAGTAATGAAAATTGGTCACAGATCACGAATGTGTATATACCGTGTGTGTTATACTTCAATGCTACTAGTACAATATATCCGATCCCCTCGTGCAAGAACCAATCACCAATCCACCCGTATGTACGTGTCTATCAAGTCTCAACAGGTCAGGTGTCCCATATCATGACGACGGCGATGACAGCCACGCCGAACACAACGGCGAGCCACCTCCCGACCGGGGTGTCGACGGCGACGGGCCTCCGGGGCCGGTACCCTTTGGAGAGGAGGTGGGTGATGGAGACGTAGACGAAGACGCCCGTGGCGAGGCCCATGGAGATGGCGAAGACCCAGTCGGCCACCCGGCCCTGCGTGGTGGCGTCGATGATGATGCCAATGCCGACGCCGATGGGGCTGGAGATGGCAAACGCAAAGGCGTAGGCGAAGCAGGAGAGGAGGGGCCGGTTGGGGAGCATCCGAGCAGCGCGATGCCCATGGCGATGGCCGCGAAGATCTTGTGCAGGCTGATGGTCCACAGCGCCTTCCATGCGTCAGCCTTGGTCTCTGCAGGTTGAGCAATTTGTTTAGGTCGTCAGAGAGTTAACAGTTATCAATGCTCTGCAACTGTTAAGCTGAACCAAGCTCCTGCTTATTAGAAACTCAGAATTGTGCGCTGATTTTCAAACAATATATCAGTCTCTCGGTTTAAGTTGACTGAAACAGGTTCCGAAATGCCTTCAGAATTCAGAGGAGATGGTAATCTTGACAAGAATCAAAAAGCATGGACTGCTGAAGTGGACGCTGAAGGGCATGTTAGGAAGACAACTTCAGAACGTCCGGATGGACATTTAAACCTAAGATCAGAACAAGTAAAAGTATGCATGACAACAACTGAACTGAAACATTGTCGGGACAAATATCAGTAAAGGTCAGCAAATACGGTTGGTTTGGAAGAATGGTCAGCCTATTATTCTGGTTGTGCTGAATCTGTAGGCTCTTTTCGCTCTGACCGAACAGCGATACCCTAACGCAACTTTGACAAAAGAGCTAGGACAGATAACAGATTCCACTTGGTCTTACTCACAACCATCACATCTATCACTAGAACAGCTAAGGACTAACATAACCAGTGTTCAGTTGAGTCCATTCTTCCTAGTAGATATATGCCATACGTCCATGTCATGAATCTCAACCAAACGTTGGGCATCTAATCTTGCACTCAGTACCCAGACTAAACTAAGTACTCAGACCAAACGTTGGGCATCTAATCTTGTACTCAGTACTCAGACTAAACTAAGTTTGGCAGGCTTAGCCCGTGACATGATGGCGACGTCCGCTGATAGTCCAGGAATACACGTAAAAGAAATAGAAATTTCTACGCGTCATCTGCAAGTTGGAAGCGAACAAAGCATCCGTATATCCCTATCTCAATCCGGCTTAGCCTTACCGGCGACCCCGATGGCGATGCCTTCGAAGACGGAGTGGAAGCAGAGGGCGGCTATGAGCAGCACGCTGTCACCGATGGTGCTGGCGTTGCGCAGCATGGATGCGGCAGAGTGATCAGACACGTGTGCCTCCTGCAAGCGAAGAACACAAATCAAATGGTGACGAAAAGGTCACAAGATTCTCTATACTGAGTGACTGCAAGATACTACTACTAGTGCTGTTGTTTTTTACTCTCTTCTCTTGGGAGTGGACTGTATTATATCGTTGTCGCTAGAGCAGGTATTGTCATGGTCAAATAATGAGTTCAGATACTGAAGCAGGTTGTAGTAACTTACAGGTGGCGTAGGATCAGAGATTGTGCCATTTGTGGTTTTGTTGGGAGTGGACTGTATTATATCGTTGTTGCTAGAGCAGGTATTGTCATGGTCAAATAATGAATTCAGAAACTGAAGCAGGTTGTATGAACTTACGTGTGGCGTGGTAGCAGTGCCATTTGTCGTTCCCATCTTGCCCTCCTCCAGCCCTATTCAAAATGTCAAAAGGAGAAAATGAATCTTAGAAATCTAAGCATCCTAATAATATAATAAAATTTCAATACAGAGAAAATATGAGCATGGAAATCCAGTGTTGTAAGGGATAGACAGACTTCCCTGATGACTGACTATTCAGACTTGACCATAGATTGATTCCAGGGAGAGGTGAATTGGATAACTCTCAGTTTCTTACAGCGTCAAGATTTCTGTTTTGATCCACTACTCTAACTATATAATCCATTAATTAATGAATCTCGCTACTACATGTTGATTGTATGAAGGAAAATAAAGCTCTCAAGAATAGGATTGCTGCACACTGTGTAAACCTGAACTTGCAGTCTGCCTAGCTTGTACATGATCTTACAACGTGAAATCAGACAAAAACAAAACAAAAACAAGAGTAAGAGCTCAACCATTTCCATTTTTCAATAAGCATTAGCAATTGGTTTAACTAGGCAGTGGTCCAGTACTGCATGAGTACACTACCGTAGCAATGAATGAAAGAGTAAATTTATCCCAAGAGGCCAAGAGGCAAGAACCCCAAGTCCCCACCACCACCGATCTGAATTCGCAGGCTGTGCTTGTTGCACCCACCCACCGAGCAACAGGAAAAGTGGCGAGCGCATTCAACCCAACCCCCAGCCGCCACATTCACAGCACCGTCCATCCTAACCCCAACTGTCAGAAATCAGAAGAGAACGAACAGAGGCACGTGACTCCTGTTATTACTGACCTGCAGCACCAGCAGCAGCGGAGCCGCCAGAAGCCCCGGCGGCGGTGCGTCCCCGTGAGACGACGAAGGAGATGACGACGTCGCCGAGCATGGTGACGACATAGCCAGCGCAGGCGAGCATGAAGGCCCACGGGTACCCGCTGTCGGGTAGCAGGTCCCCGAACGTCTCGTCGGCGTCGCTGAGGAAGTGCATGAGCGCGGTGCCGAGGAAGACCCCGCCAGCGAACTGCGTGCCCAGCGCGAGGAACGCCTCGTTCCAGCGCATGAAGTAGGGGACACCCCCGCCCAGCAGCGTCCCCGCGAACACCACCGCCAGGCACCACAGCTTCGCCTCCACCAGCCCTCGCGAGCGCAGGTCCGGCCTGCTGGTGCCGCCGGCCCCGTCATCATCCCCGCCGCGTCGGAGTCCCCGTCTCCGCCGCCGTGCGCCCACGCGGTCGTCGCGAGGGCGAGGAAGAGGAGGAGGCGGTGGGCGTTGGTGGCGCGGGCCATGGCGCGTGAGGAGTGTGGACTGAGTCGTCGTTGGTGTTGCCCGCCGGACGCCGGACCGGGGAACTAAATGGTTGGGTTGCTCGACGCGCGGCGGGTGATTTATTTGGCACGAGGCGGAGGCGGGGGGGCGGGGGCGGCCGGAGAGGTTGGAGATGAGGCTGACGTGTGGGGCCGGAGCACTTTGTACTACAGCGGAGAGATCCTTGGAGGAGCGGAGTTGGGTGTTTTGCACCGGAGCGTTGGTAAGGGTTGGACACTGACAAGGTGGGGTAGAGTGGTGTGGGTAGCCACGGCCAGCCATGGGGTGGTAGTGGAAGCGGGTGAGCGTGCGGTGCTGGTAGTACAAGTGTACGTACTCACCTGCCAGGGGAGGGCGGGAGAAAACGGAGAAAACGGGAGGTCCGCCCGGCGGCACACGGGCAAGGAGCCGTCGTCGGCTCGTCGTACAGATGGAGACAGGATTTGGAAAGTCCGTTGCTTCCGCGTCGCGTCTGGTGCGCCCTGACCTTCTGTAGCTCCTCCAGCTTTTTTTTTTTTTTTTTTTTTAGCTCCTCCAGCTATGTATGGTGTGTGGACACGAGTGAGAATGATCCGCTAACGTTTGCAGTTATTGACTTGGACTCCATGGGCTTCATATATAGTAGGAGTATATTATTGGCATGCATACTGTATATGCAAAATGATGACAAAAAAAAAGAGCAAACATATATGATATGGTAGCATTTTTCTATGGCGACATTGCCCAAAAATTACTGCTTACAAGTTACAATTGGTTTTCCTGCACTTCAAAGAATATATACATACTCTCTCCGTTTCAAAAAGAATGTCGTTTTTTTATTTACATCATGTTTGATCGCTTTGCCTTATTTAAAAAAATTGTGTCAATTATAAAATCAATAAATCAGTATTAAAGTACATCTAATGATAAATGATATTTATAAAACTTTTTTTCAATAAGACTGATGATCAAACATGATTATATAAAAACCTAAAACAACACTCTTTTTTGGGACGTAGGGAGTAATACATGTGAAATGAACATGTGTCCACCGTTAGTTCACAAGTGAAAAGGCCGATTATAGAAGTCCGCGTCTGTCGTAGTGTTGAGTATCTAGCCGTACAAATAGGGACGGGATTTGAAAAGTCTGTTGCACCCGGGTCTGGTGCTTAATTCTGCTTTGCTCTGCTTTGTTGGGCCCACCCAGGGCCCTGGCCTTCTCTAGCTAGCTCGAGCTTGCTAGCTGTGGCCACGAATGATCCGCTAGTCACCCTTGGCATTCGGGTACCCGAAACCGATCGGTTCGGTTCTTCGGTTCCCAGAGAACTTGGAACCGATCGGTTCCTAGAAAAAACTCATAACAGGGGTATTTCGGTTTTCGTAATTCGCTTTTTTCATGCCCAGAGTGATCCGCTAGGCTCTATTATTTGCGGTTAACTCATTTCTCCTCCATATATAATGTATGCTCTAATGCAAAATGATGACACCAAATTTTATGAGGAAACATTTTTCTATGGCGACATTGCCCGTGAAGTACTGCTGCTTATTGCGGGTTTGTTTGATTGCACTTCGAAGGATGCCGGAAACGAAAAGGGCAAGTTAGATGATATTGCCACACATTGGGTAGAGTTTCTAGTGCTTATATTAGCAAAGTTGCCCATGAGAGATAAACGAATTATGAAAAATGGTGGCCAACTATATATAGTAGTACACAACAACAAATCTCTTTATGATAAACAGATCCATTTTGCAAGCTCGTTATTAGTATATCTCTCTCGCTTTTTAACTTGCATCAACCTAGTGCACAAAAATAAGGACACCACCCAAACTTTGGCTTGTTTACACCTCACTCAGACAAACCGGTAATCAATAAGGACACAATTTTTTGGTAGACAATAATGCAAGGCACTCAAGACGTGAGCTGATACCATGGAGACAGACAGGGTACCCTATATCAAATACAATAACGTGCCGGCTCAAAAGAATTAGTCCCTCCTATGAATTGAAAAATAGATGTACACACGCGAAATGGACCTGCGTCCACACCGTTAGTTCAGATGTGTAAGCAGGCCGGATTGCAAAAGTGTTGCGTGCCTTTCCCGGCCATCAACGTACATGACTCCCCCGAGAGAGATATACACACAATAGTATAACAAAAAAAGTATACAATACTACTCCTTATTATATGATTAACACGACACGTGGCTACGGTATTGTTGTCCGGCCGATCAACAATGCCGGAAGGAAAGCAACAGCGACGGCTGATATAGGCTTTCTTTAAAAAAAAAAGAACTATTATCCCTCGCAGATGGAAAGCATCCTGGGCTGGGCTTAATTAAGGCTTTGCAGACGACGATGTGGGAGCCCAGATCGATCGGGTGTTGCATCCCAGAGTCCAGCTGGGTTTGGCCTCTCTAAATTTTTTTTACAAAAACACAAGGGTAAAATTGTCATACACCCGCCAGATTCCAAATTCCAGTTTCCTTCTCATCATCTATCTCTTGCGCTTTGTTTTGTTCTCCTTCCGACCTTGCCTTCCGTCGCCGCATCTGCTCCTCCAGCCACACCGCAGCGCAGCGAGCCCGCCTTCCTCATCCTGATTCCGTGGCCGGCGGCCGCCTGACCTGAACCTCACCACACCTCCCCCACCGCCGGCGGAACCTCTTCAAGTAGCGGATCCGGGCTCTCGCGCCCATCCGCGTCCGGAGTTCGATGTCCGTTTGCGCCTGATGGATCCGCACCGGCTCACCGGCCCCGCTGCGTCCGACGCCGACGATGCCGATGACTGGGGTAACGCTAATAAACCAACCCATCCCTCGCAACATGTCGTGCTGGTGAAGCTTCACTTCCTGCCCCCCATGGTTTCGTTCCCTTGTTTATTTAGAACCTGACTGACTTAGGTTTGCAGAGCGCTGACGATGAACGAACGTTTCTCTTGTGGCAAACAGACTAGTGAGTGTGATGTAACTTTTAGCTGCGTTTGTGACCTGTGGGCTCAAGTTCGCGGGACCTTCCGTAGCACTATATGCAGCGAGATATTGTGATTTAGTTTGTGAGATGTTAGCCTCTAGGATGAGCAGTGAAATGCACATAATTGGTATTCGCTTGCTACTAGAAGGAAATAGCTGTATCAAAAACTTATGGGGTTAAGGGCTCCGATGCAGGACTCTGCAAGGTCAACATGGTTGGGAAAAAAGTCTGGATCAGAGATTACCACATCACACATTTTGCTGGCAGTAGTAGGTATCAAATTTTATGGCGAATAGATTTTGGTTCATGTAGTTTCTTTTGCCTGTGTGCAAACTGGGGTCGTTGCGTAGCTGTTAATCTTAGTGTTCTCGTTTTTGGAGGTTATGATGAAACTCTTGAACAGTTTACAGATGGTTTCCCCATATGCTGGGCTGTATTAACGCTACGTTGTCTGTTACCGCTGGTTAACAGACGGGGCTACACCCTAAAATTCTAAAAAAACAATTGACTTTGGGGGTTGCTATTCTTGGCGAAGAATAGTTAATGGGAGCGTGCATTATTATAGATACCTCAGATCTTAGCCGTTACTGTATTTCTGTTGGATCAATAGGTATTACAAACCATCTGCGTTCTTCTAGGTTCCTTGAGATAACAATGTTAATGAATATTGAGTTTTACTGATTGCTCTTTACATCCCAATTTTTCCCCATCTATATGACCCAAACTTTATTGTCTGTGATTTTGTAAAATATCTTAGTCGTCTTTGAAAACTTAGGAATCAATCTCTTGCAGTCACTAATCAGCAAATTTGGCGTCCGTGTTTTTTTTTTTAATGCATGTGGCATGAGCATAGACTGAAAGATGAATAGTTATAGAACGACAAGATGCAAATGTGGCACTACTACATATCTTTATATCTATTGAACTACTCAACCCAAGTTATTAACTATCTTTGAATCACCTTTTGGAGGTGTATTTTACAAAAATATTGCTGTTTCAAACAGGAAGAAGCAATCCTATGGTATTCTTGTAGCACTAGTTCTGTGTTCCGTTTGTAGCTTACATTTTCAAGCAAGCTAGTAATTGTCACAAAAATCAGTCTGTATTAAACCAATCAACATCTAACAGTGTCACATTCTAATGGTAATGTGTAAAACATTGAAATTGAGGTGCCTCAGGTGGTGTTCCGTTTTAAGCTCTTATTTGAACATATAAGTTGAACCTAATGTTTTGTGGTGGGGGATACATGCACCAAATTTTAATATGTATTGCTACACTGCAGTGTGCAGTCTTTCTTTACCATGATTTTACTGCTTACATGTGTAGTACTGTTTGATTTTTTGTGTATGATATATCTGCTCTGCTTGACAGAGTGACCAGTTGTATGCTTTGGGTTGGAACAGGAAAGGTGATTAGAGTACATTAGCAGTTGTGTGCTGTGCGTAGATTTTTGAATTGTCACCTTAGTGCCACCTAGGCATTGAGGCTATCCAGTATGTTAGGTTTTGGACATCATAGCTGTTCTACACCTTACTTTTATCATTGCAGCGTGTAAATTGGCTAGGTGGGCAGTATTTGGGGAGTTCCCTGAAGAATGTGTAAAGGGGAGGGGAAGATTTGGGTAAATGAAATTTTGTGTATCACATGCCTGTTCTGTGTCCTGAACTTAGAGTTTGGCCAAAGAATTAATGATATTACAAAAACAGAGCACGATAAGGGTGCTTTTGGTACCTGTCTTCAATGTTGCCATCTCAATATCTCATGTGACCCAGTTGTAGAAATTATTTACCGTAGGGACAGATTCTCGTGTGTGCAGAGGGCACAATGCATCTCCTATGTAGTTGGCATGACATCCTGGAAGGCTGGAAGTACTTTACCTTTTTCTGGTGGAACAGTGACATTAGGTTCTTGTACTGTTACATTGTGATTTTTTCGTTGTCACTGTCTTGGCCCACAATTATGATTTGGTTCGTCAAGTTTGACAGGTGACCCAAATTGGCCTGATTTATATGGGTTGACAGATTTTTGATGATGGGTCATTGACATGACATGCTTTGATTGCGTGTTAATACATACACATCGATGTGCTGATCCAGTAAATTGAATGATAGGTCGGAGAAGTCTGACTTCACGATTCCCTTTTTTGCACCTGCCACAAGGTTGTGCCCTTCTCCTAAGGCCTATATAGGGATGATAACAAGAAAATTAGAAAGCTTCAGTTGACACTGAATGCTCTAAAAATATGCAAGAATACGATGGAAACTGGCAGCATAATTCACTTTTTGATCCGTGTCTCTTATCCATGGGTTTCTGTTGCTCCCATGTTCTTCTAATCAATTAATCCTATCTTCTTGCTAGATCTGTTTTTAGTTTTATATGGTGCATAATTCTGCTATTTTGGTCATTTAAGTTCCTTATTTTCTGTGCAGTATTTGAGTAGGCTTTATTATTTGGTTTCATCTCTTTGGATGAATCTGCACTCCCTAGGCTAATCCCAATGGGGAGTTTTATCATGTTGTTTCGAAGGGTGCCACAATTCTAGAGTGTTTTTTGTTGATGGATGAAACAACTTCTTTGAATGGATAGTTTCAATTTTGTTGTTTCATATAATGGTCATGACATTTGATGTGTGACGTGGGATTGGAGGATTGTTCATTGTTGGATGAAATCAAACTTTTGCCTCACAATGCTAGTGTGGAACAGTCCCCCAACCACCCCACCCCACCCATCTCCATTACTGTAGTGCCATGTCATTGTACTTGCTTGTACCTCATCGGTTAGTTTTTTTAATGTATTTTTGTGCTTTAACCATCCTGTTTGACCACATTTCAGACAATAACAGGAAAAACTTTTAGTTGATCTGTTTTTAAGACTGAATGTTGGTTTGTTGCCGAGGGATGTGCTCTGACTTCTGTGGGTTTCATGTCACAGATAATGATGACTTTGTGATCCCAAGTTTTAGTATTGAAGAATCTGATCTCGGTGACTGGGAAGCTTCACGGGCTACTGATCCTCAACCACCTCCAAAGGTCTCTTCCTAATCATCATGCCATTGTTCTGGGTCCCTTTATGACATCAAAACAGCAGCATAGCTTGATTTCTTTGTGACATGCATGTGGTCCAACTAACTGTAAAAATTCTATGTTACACTGAGTGTTGTGAAGAAACATGAGCTTTGCATTTCACAGGATAGCTAACTTGCACTGGTGGTTTCATATTGTTCATAATTGTTGTCCATGTGTGTGATACTTTGTTGCTTACAGCCCACCAAAGATACAGAGAACATCTATCTTGGACCACACGGCGCCCCACCATCTCGAGCGAAGAAGGCAGAGGATACTTTGGCTACAGGTGGGTACCGTGACAAGAACAACAAAGCGAGGGAAGCTGATCAGAAGGCTTTTGGAACTGGGCGGAACACCAGAGGAGGCAACGCGGGAGACTTCCATCGCCCCAATGGTGCCAACCATGGCAAGGACCCCTACAAGAGATCTATTTGACCCTGCGTCTGTCGAGGTTCGTCCACAGTGATACACTGATACCCATATCCTGTCTACACTTCAACTAAGCGAAAGTCTGGTGATTTTATCAGTCTGCTGGAAATTACTTTACCTGTGATCAGCCCTATTATTACTATTCTTGAGCTGCAGGTATGTATGCCTGGTCAGCTGGTGTGTACTACTATCAGTATACTGCTGCTGAACATTGTATTTGCTTTGAATGGAAAAACATGTGTTTGTCGATCAGCGGTTGCCGCCTTTCCTGTGGCTTTTACCGATTCATTGTTTTTGATGTACCGTTGATTGAGGTTAATTGTCTAGATTGAAACTGGTGACCCTCGATGAGACGGGTGGTTGAGGCGTTGCTTTGTTTGTATAGTTGTGTGCCGGGTGCATCCTCTGTGTATGCCATGATTGTTGCGCCCTCTTGGTGTCTGGTCTAAGCAGGGACAATTGGGGCCGCGCCGCGCGTCATCATGCTTGTTATCATCGCATCTCACCTGTTATTGTGCAGCTGTCCCGCTGGTTGATGGACGAACGATAAAGTTCCGCGGGATATTTGTTTGTCCACTGCAGCGTAGGCAACAGGTGATTCTTTTGGTGCGCACAATCTGGACTCTGCACTGTGGAATTGATGCGCCGACTGGGAAATACTATTCTGAATCCGCAGGTAGGCTAATATTGATCCCAGATGGCAGATGCACAGCCTGCCTTTTGGTGGTCGAAAACGATGCAAGTAGTCCAAGCAGCGTCAGAGAAAGGGAAAATATGGCGAGAGAGAAGTGGAGTGTTTGCTTGTAATTGTAAGCAAGCTTGAGGATGTTACATGTTGCGGTTTGGAAGGAGATTGTTATCCGTAGCAAATAGGGGTCTGGGAGGGGAGGCGTCGGTGACGTAGTAGGCCCAGCAATTCCTTTTCGGGCTGCAGTTGCAGTTGAGTTGAGAGCGAAGGCACACCCGCACATTAAACCCAAGGACATATCACGTCGGCCGCGCCTGCTTTGGTAATCGGTCGGCAATCATGCTTCATGCACGAACGACAGGTACAATTCTTCAATACTAAATCGGAGCCGTGGTAATCCTCGTGCTGCTACCAGTAGTCCAGTATCAGTGCCCACCAAGTAACGGATAGACGGGTATGCCGAGGCCAACAAACTCACCACGCACGCACCCGATATCCACTCCGCTCCTCTATCCTCTCACGAAAGCTACGTGACTCGTTTATCGGCTACTACTTTCACAGAATCACAATAGCTTTATTATTACTACTAGTAGTACTACATATGTTCACAAATTACAAGACAGTGCTAAACTACTACTAACAATCTTCGCTTTGGAACGGTTTCTTTTTCTTACATGTGATGCACCTTGCTAATGCTAGTGGGAGACGTCAGTACCCACTCCACTAGCCAGCAGCAGCAGCAGGAGCAGGAGCCCAGGAGACCAGGGGAGATGGATTAGTTTACCAGCCAAAGCAACCTCCATTGCATCGCATTGCCTAATTGCCGGGGTACTAGCGGTAGTGGCTCGGCCATTCAACCCATTCACACATCGTGGGGTACCCCGTTACTTACAAAAAAAGAAGAAAAGAGGTGATATATTACTATCAAAAATATCGATCAGTGCGCTACTATCAGCAGCTGCAGATGAATATCATGAATTGAACAGCTTGTCGATGGCTGTTGCCTCTGGAAAGGGAGTGTGATTTGAGGGAGGACAGGCCGGGCGGGGTCCAGACTCCAGAGTGTCTGCCTGCCAAAGCATGGTGCTTACTAGTCGCTAAGAGCAATCGAGAGCGTCACGGCGCCAGCCAGCCATACTGGCCACCACCATGCTCAATCATCTGCTGCTGGTGCCCCAACAAAAGCGAGGGGAGCTCAACTGAGAGGTGAGGCACGTTGCACACAACCAACCCACACTGGCCAGTGCCTTCCACCCTCCCTCCTCTCTCCCTTATCTTTTCCTCCTCTTCCTCGACTCGTGCACAAGCAACAAAGGTGGCAAGCAAAGAGCTATCTTTGTTCAGGCATCCATAGCAGCCCAAGGTAAGCAACCTCCATCTCTCTCTGTTTCTCGTGCTGTCTGTTTTAGCATTTGATTGATCTGATCCTAAGGCTAATCCTTTTGTTTCCTCTCGTTCTACAATATATTACAGACCTCACACAACGGATTTTTCACCTTTCTTGAAACCAAAATCTAAGTTGTCACTTGTCAGGGGAAAATGGAATAACACGTACTCTTCCAAATCTATGTTCATGTTTTAGCAAGCAACTCATGTATGTCTGCATATTCATGTTTCAGAATCTGAACAGAGGGGAATTTGTGACACCTTTCTTCTCACAATCATCTCTTGAGCTTTTTTAGCTGTGCTTCCAAATTCCAAACCTCTGGCTAAGTTAGGAATTTGTTCCAAGATACTAGTACTAACTTGGTGCTTGAGTTACATGATGGCTTTTGCGCTGCCCCACATCCAGTACCACGCGTGAAGTAGACAGCAAGCAACACGGTTGATTCCTTCCTTTCCCTTTTATTACAAAATGGACCAACCACCGCACTGTGCATCATTCAGCTAGGCAGGGAGTCCCTAATCTCACACCACGTACTCTGTTAGCTTGCAAAACACTCTGCCTCAAAGCAGTTAGCTTGAATGTAATGACCCTTACTATAATAATCACTACTGATCCTCTGCTTCAATTCTGGCTTCTCAGTCAGGGAACAAAACATTCTCCAGTTGCCTTTCTTTCTTTCTTTAATCGAGCTGTACATTTGTATTTGTGTATGAAACTGAAGAAGCAAAGTTTGCATTCAGATGTCGACGGTTGTCATGAGAGTGGATCTTGAGTGTGAAAAGTGCTACAAGAAGATCAGGAAGGTCCTCTGCAAGATCCAAGGTTTGTTTCTCCCAGATTCTCACTCACTACTCTGACTCTCTTCCAAGAGTAAAAAAGAAGAAAATACGATTGTGCAAATCAAATTGCAAGAAAAGAAAGGGGTGCTGAATCATCTTCTTCTAGGCTAGGATGAAATCAATCATGAACATGAGCTGATCCATCATCATCTGTGTCCATTGTTCATCGATCGACAGACAAAGTGAGCATGAGGACCATCTCGTACGACGAGAAGAACAACACGGTGACGGTGTCCGGGCCCTTCGACGCCGAGGAGGTCGCCGACAGGCTCACCTCCGACGCCGGCAAGGTCATCACCGACATACACGTCGTCGGGGGCGGGGGCTTCGGTGGCTTCGCCTTGGGCGGCGGCGGCGGCGGCGGCGGAGGAGGAGGGAAACAGAAGCACGGCGGCGCCGCCGCCAACCCCGGCAAGGCGCCCAAGCCCGGGAAGGAGAAAGGCCATGGGCACGCCCAGGGCCATGGTGGTCACGGTCACGGCGGCGGAGGTCATGGATCAGGGCATGGTGGTCATGGCGGCGGTGGAGGCCATGGCGGGGGGGCACGGTGGCGGTGGCGGCAAGACGGAGAAGAAGCACGTCAAGTTCGACGATATGGACATGGACATGGACGACGACGACTTCGACCTGGACGACATGGACGAGCTCCCGGCCGGGCGCCACGCGCACAGCGGGCACGGGCACGGGCACGGGAACGGGAACGGGAACGGCAAGCCGAAGATCATCAGGACCAACACCCCATCGCGGCGCGGCTGGAGGCGCCCCGCACCGGCCCGGCGATGTCGATGGCCACGGCGGCGCCCATGAGGATGCCGATGCCGGGGATGGGGTCAATGCCAATGCCACAGCAGCAACAGCATCAGGCGCAGGGCATGGGCGTGCCGTCCATTTGGCCGGCGGCCGCGCCCGAGTGGGGCTACAGCACGCAGCCGTACGGCAGCTACAGCGGCCCGCCTGCCGGAGGGTACTACGGCGGTGGCGGCGGCGGACCAGCCAACGCGTATGGCCCCGCCGGGCACTGGCCGTACGGCGGCGGCTACGGCCGCAACCCGTACGCGCAGCAGCAGCCGTACTACGAGGAAGAGCCCAGCGCTGGGTGCAGCGTCATGTGATGTCATCAACTCCGCTCCACGACATGCGGTGTTCGTGTCCACTGTAAAATTAATTACTCCTAATGCTAGTATATATATATGTATGTATATTAGGCTGTAATTTTTGGTTTTTGTACGTTATGGTTCATGTGTTGTGTTGGCGAGTACTATTGTTTGTGTGTTTTTGGAGAGGTTAAAGTTTGTAACAGAGGGAGTAGGGGTAAGTTTAGTAGGAGGACGAAGCTCCCTCTCTCTCCAGTGTAAATCTGGGAAGAATACGTATGCTACTCTTTGGTTCTTGTACTGTACTATTTATATATATACATATGGTATGATGGACTTATTTTGATGCTAAGTCGAGGAAAGATACCGAAGGAAGGCGTACGGTGGATCTGAGCAGCACGAAGTCGTCATGATTCGATCTAATTTGGGCGTGGAAAATTTAAAGCGACCTTTGAACTTGCTCTTCCTGATTTTGTCTCAGGAGTGTGTGGGCTCGAGATGGCCGGCCGGCCGGCCCATCACCATCCCCATCCAGTCCATTGTGCTCCTAGTGTGTGTATGTTGTACAAGAGCAGCATGAAAAAGGTGAATGAGATGGCCCTCCCTAACAATGCGTTATGCATGGCGACCGGGACAGCCCTGGGTACGAGTAGGATCGAGGCTATACGGCAACTACGTGACATGAGAGATTCGCCTCACCTCCAAGGCTCCAACTTAGCCTATGTCCTAGCTTGCTGCTTCCAAAAAAGTCAGAGACTAACTTAATAACAAGAACAAGAACTAGATGGTATAAAGGAAATAATAAGCACCTAGATTGAAGATGGAAATTAAGGACTCAGACATGATGGTTCATGGGTGCATAACCACAAATTCTATTCAACCAATTGAGCCTTCGCTTAGTTCCTCCTATGTCGACCTAACTTGACAAACAACAAAACCACTCTTTCTAAAAAAAAAAAAAAAAAAAAAAAGAAACTACACATATCAATACCTTGTGTCACACACCGGATCAATTCGGTGACACGGTCGGCCACGGACAGGGACAGGGGCGGCGCCGTGGCGGCGGCGACCGGTGGCGCCAAGGGGTGGGCGGGGCGGCGACGTGGAGAGAGGGAGAGAGGAAGGGAAATTGAACTTTATTGCTTGTTACCCTAAGAGATTACGCACTTTACTTATATAACCCTCCTAGTGGGATCTCGTAATCCAAACAATCTCTAAAGATTTCCTTATAGAGTTGGAATACCTTTTACAAGCAATCCTATTTATTTTCCTAATAAGGGTTTTTCTTATAGAATTGGAATATCCCTTGCACACCAAAAAAGTCGTAAGATAATCCTAACCGAACTCTTACTTTATTAATTCCCGAAGAAGACGCGGGAAGGCGCGTGGCGGCCGGGGGGGCGCGCGCAGCCCCTTGGGGGCCTCCGGATGGGCGCTGGCCTTTCGGCCCGCCGCCCCGGGCCCTATTTCCCGGCATGTGACATCTTCCCCCTTTCTCCGACCGACGCCAGCGTCCTCGCGCTGATGAAGGTCCACCCCGTGACACCTAGGGGACATCCGGGGTGCCCGACATGATAAACTCCACCCGCGAAACCAGTTTACCATGTACCGGGTTCCTCAGGATGATATTCTCCTTAGTGCGTAGCGGTGCGAACTCTAGGAGGTAGTGGAGGTTGCCGATGTAGCCGTGGTAGATGTACCGTTCGGGGCTGTTGGTACTACCAAACCGATCGGTTCGGTTCCTCGGTACTCGACCTAGTTTGGTTCGTGAAGAAGTCGGCACCGATCGGTTCCTCGAAATTCTCGCATCGAGTGTATTCAATATCGTATTTTTCGGTTCGGTTTCGGTAAATACCAAAAATACCGAACCTCGCCTCGCGCGGACTTCCTACAACGGGATGAGGACGCGGTCGCATGGGGAGGTGACCGCGACCTTCCTACACGGTGGCGTTGGCGACATGGATGGGGTTTGCGCCGGGCGCGGGCCGCGTAGGGGCAGGGCGACCGCGACCTTCCTACATGCCGTGGGGATAGGGCGGCGGGGTTGTGCATGACCGTGACGGCGGGCGCTGAGGGTCGGATGGGCGCAACGGGCGGTGGGCGTCGAGGGTCAGGTGGGCGCGGCCGTCGGGCAACCGGTGGCGCCTGCAGCCAAAGGGCGGCGACGTTGTAGGAGTTCACGACGGGTGAGTGGAGTTCGTGACGTGAGAGTTGGACTCTAGAGAGAGCCGGACTTCGCGTGGCATGGGAGAGTCTAGAGAGTGGAATTCGTTGGGCCTAGATCTTGCTGGAGTTCGTGGGCTGCTCTTGACTTCTTGGATTGTTCCTGCCTTGTCGGCTACCGATTATATGGGCTACACCACAACCCGGTTCTTTTCGGTAAATTTGGTTTATCGAGGCCCGTAACCGAATTTACCTCGATTCTTTTTCGCCTCGAGAACTGAGAACCGAACAGGAACCGAATTCCTTCGGTTCGGTATTTTTTGTTCGATTTTCGGTATTTATTGGTTCGGTGTCGGTTCCGGTATTTCGTGCCCGCAGTGAGTACCGGTGGATGGCACTTCCTGCTATGTCGTAGTCCCGCGGCATGCCGCAAGCAAGAGCTCCTTGGAACTCCAGCCTCGAGATGTTGATGGATCATGTCTCGAGGAGGGTTCTCCAGGAACAAGAAGCAGTCGTTGGCCGGTGGGGTGACGAAGAGCGGAATGAGGCGCTAGATGGTGTCGTCCGGCGAACCCTCGCCGGGCAGAAGGCCCAACAGTCCAAAGAGAGGGGCGAGGAAGCTGGGATGTAGAAGCGGCCGTCGAAGAGGAGGAAGCCGTCCTCTAGCATCCAGGCAAGGGCGGCAACGCCCATGGTGATGTCGAGGAGGTCCGTCGCAGTGTGGTTCCTCCAAAGGTCGCCCCGTCGGGTGATTTAAGATGTCTCCAGACGGTCGCATATCCAAGGCGTTGGTATGTCGAGGTCGCTGCCCAACCTTGACGCGGAAGGTCCGCGATGTCGGGCTTAAGGCCCGACGGGAAGGCCGAACATGGGCGCCCTCGTGTCGCCCGGGAGGCGCCCGCACGAATGTCCCGGCCTCGACGGGCCGCGGTAGAACTGCAGCTCGCTGGAGGAGAAGTCCCATGTCACCTCTTCCCGTGCTCGCCAGCCGTGGCATGCCGAGGATGACGCCGACGCCGCTGTTCCACGGCATGACGAGGCATCGATGTCGAAGACGCCCGCTGCCGATGCGGAGATGGACCTCGGAAGGTGGCCGCCCTCGCAGTCGGTTGCACCGGTGCCGCAAGTGATAATCACCCGCACCGGCCGAAGTCCGCATCCCCGGGGTCACCATGCGGGGGGTCGATGTAGTTGTGCGCGGCGCCCGAAGTCGACGACGATGCTGCCGACTCGCGGTTCCGAGATCATGCCGACGAGGTAGAGAGAGTGTGCAACACGCCCGTGAGTTTGGGTCCACGAACAGGACCCCCGAGGTCGGTGCCGCCGGGGGCTCCACCCGCGCTCTCCTGGTCGCCGCCGTAGTCGTTGAAGATGGTGATGTCGAACAGGTGCTTGCAAAGGGCTTGCAAAGGGGTTCGCCAAGGTGGTTGTGGTGAGGCTTGGAGGGTTGCTCGAGACCAACGACATTGAGACCGTGCTCCAGTTCACCCTTTTCCTCGTGTAATGTATGACACTTACAGTTCACCCTGTTCCTCGTGTAATGTATGACACTTACGACGGTTGCAGGTGATGTTGTTTATGGAGCGGCTAGTGCGTGCTACTGAGGTTGATGTGTGTGTTGTTTGGTGCAACAATTAGTTGCATACAAAACTTGATGTATTATTACTAGCTACTAGTAGTACTACTCTACTTGTTACGTGTTTTCAGAGGTGGTTATGAAGTTATGATACGTGTATACTCATGGTTCTAAAATAGTGTTTTTTTTGAAACGTTCATGGTTCTAAAATACTCCCTCCGGTGTTTCGGAGTTTGGCAGTTAGGCGTCTGCATTAAGTACGAGGTCCAATGTTTTGGAATGTATAGCGAAGTAAATGGGCTTGCATGGCGCTGGGTGAGAATTCGTAGCATTTGTATGCAGGCGACTCCAAGAGACGTACGGTGGTGCTATTTTTATCGATTCAGCTACTACCATAGTAGCTTGCATGCATTCAATGACCGTAAGTTTCTCTTTGACGCAGGTATTGAGCCACGAGGTAACGTGCGTGGTTACTACTCTCCTTGGTATGTGAGATTCACGATACGCCCAAGAAACCCGCCCGGAAGGAGTAGTGGCTTACACAAGTTAAGGCCGATGTGAATCTCGCTACTGGGCCCATGATTAGCAGTGCGTAAAATAGAAGAGGAAAAGCCCAAATCGGCAGCTCTACTGGCCTTGCAGGTCGAGTACACTTGCCTCAAAAAAAAAAAAAAAAAAAAAAGGTCGAGTACACGACGGATAGGAGTAGTACCGTACGAAGTAGTTTGGCTCCGTTTAGTACCACATCGCCTACGTTAGTGAACGTGCGTCCCCAGAGATGTATAAAACTAGGCTGTGGACGGACGTTTGAAGTCATCTTTGCGCTTGGGGCAATGACGCAGCTCATAAGGTTATACCGAGGCGCGCCAATTGCTGGTTGAAAACTATTTTCAAACCCCCTCTAGGGTAAGGCCCACAAATCATACCTGAAAATTTTGAGTGCTGCATGAACTTGTTGGTAACTTTTTGTCTAGTTCAGTTGTTTAATAAACGAATTCACCCGTTAAATTTGATCTTGCGGAATTTGACAACTGACGGGAAGGTGGACCCCTGCAGAAAACCAGGTCGGCCGCTGGGTGGCAAGAGTGCGCCTGCAGCTCCAACCCGCGAGCGGCCTGCAGGAGGGGCGCGGCACGGGTACGCAGGACGCTTCCATGCCTGTCGGCGGCTGTTACAGTGGATGCCACGGCTGCCAACTGTCCACCGCCGCGGCCGGAGATGTTTGCTTGCCGACAAACTACAGCCGGGAATGGTTGTTCCGTGCTTCATCTTGTCTTCCTGCTCTTCCTGCTTGAACTTGATCTTCCTGCTTTTGTCTCAGGAGTAGGTGGGCTCGAGATGGCCGGCCGGCCGGCCCATCACCATCCCATCCAGTCCATTGCTCCTAGTGTGTGTACGTACAAGAGTAGTATGAAAAAGGTGAATGAGATGGCCCTCCCTAACAATGGACGCCATCGCCATGCATAAACGCGGCTCAACTACCTACCAATGCGACAATGCGTTATGAGACTAACTTAATAACAAGAACAATAACTAGATGGTATAAAGAAAATAATAAGCACCTAGATTCAAGTTGGAAATTAAGGACCCAGACATGAAGGTTCATGGGTGCATGACCACACATTCAATTCTATTCAACCAATTGAGCTTCGCTTATTTCCTCCTATATATGTCCTAACTTCACAAACAACAAAACCTCTCTTCCGCCAATAAAACTGCACATACCAATACCATTGTGTGTTAACTTTCGAAGGAAATCCTTGAAAAAAAACATTGAATAAAAACCACAACGCAAGATACATAAGATTGAACCGATGCGAAGTAAAAAATCAAATCTCTCTTGAGTTTATGGTCGATCAAATCCAAACAAGGCTAGAAATTCCAAACGGATGTCCTCTGACTAAGACACGGTGAAAATGTCAGAATTTGAGTCTCCGTTATTGTAGGTCGATCGAGGTCGGCAATTTTGACCTGCAAGAAAGTTATCCTACAAGATTTACGAAAATAATAAAATCTAATCAAACGACCTCCATTCAATGAAATTTATTTATGTAATAATTAGTATACTTGATGAATGTTTTCCCCAAAAGATCTCCATAGAAACATCAATACTTCATTTCATACATTTTTCTTGGATTTGGAAAACTATCTAATTGAAAATCCTTGTAAGGTGGATTTGGTGGGGGATCACTTAAGGGATGACGTGAATCAGAACCACTTTTGTATACATATGTATTATAGAGAGGGGGGGGGGGGGGGTGGGGGATAATTTGTCCGATTTTTGAAAGTTTGAGTATGTAATTTTTAGATCCATAGTGAACGGGGAGGAGGTTTAAAATTCAACATCAATTTTAGGGTGAAATGGACTTCATTAGGAAAATGTTTTGAGCAATTTTTTTTTGAGATTAGCAAATTATTTTCTTGGCCTACTAACGGTTGGTCTTAGTTTTTTGGCCCCTTTTTTTTTTGAACGAATTAGGTTATTTGGCCCCGTTTCAAGTTTTGCTTACTTTATTGGTCCTTCCATCAGTTTCGTGACTTAGCGGTGCTAAGTGATACAAAATAAATGACTGTTTCACCCCTAGAGCCTAATAAAAGAGATCAACAGTCTACATTTGAATTATTACAGATTAGTTTTTATAAAATATTGATGTAAGAAACCTAAACAAACTACAACTGTAGGTTGCTGATGTATTTCGTTTTTTTGGAATAATCATTTCGTTAATATTCGGAATTCCGCTCATGACTCAGTATCGGTCGAGCACAAGCGTGCTGCTGTCGGCATGTAGGGGCAGAGGCAGGCCGGGCCGGAAGGTACGCTGTAGGACATCATTATTGGCGGATTGCTCCCTGGGGAATCGGGGATCACGCGGCTGAATCGGGCTTGTCCGGACGGGTAGGAACGGGGAAGCGACAGATCTGACACCGGATCAAAAGCTCTACGGCCCGGCCCGGCCCGGCCTGCTGGCTGGACTAGCAGTAGTAGCAAAGAATCGAGGCCGGCCGTCACATGCAGTGCAGGTGTGTAGCTTCAGTGAAAACTACTCACTGATAACCTGACTGACTACTTGTAATCGTGTGTCGTGGTCATGGGCGGCTGTGGCCGCGACTCACTGAAATACCTACGGAACGTAGTACCAACTTTTTGGCGACGTCCATCATGTGCATGGATCATGGAAGGTACTGCACAGAGCGGTGGGAACGCACGCACTGCCCAGATTAATCCAAGTAATCAACTTTCGGCTGGGGGACCAATAGACACACAGAAAAATATTCGTAGTAATCAAACACGACTTGAATCGCTCAACGTCAACGACTCAACAATATAATCTCAAGTTGGTGCCGAGCAATACAGACAGACTCGAAATTAGTCACGATCTCAGGGCAAAGCTTATTCAGAGTTAGACACGGTTTTACTACGGAGTACTAGGTAGCGTTGGCAGTGTCCAAGTCCAAACTATGCCCTGCATCTCGTATTACCACTGACTCGTCGCGTTTCGGCCGACATTTTGTACGTACGTGACCAACCTTGACTTGATTGACTCCCGAGTCAATAGAGACGGCGACTGGCTCACTGCAGCTGAACGATCACAAACTTTTTATCCATGACATGTACATCATCATCTATTCTAATGCAGGGAAAAAGTATGGAAAACATCAACATCGCGGTCGCCAGACGAGAGGCTGCAACAGCTTCGACGGCTCCAAGGGAAAACGATGGCGGAGGACAAGCAGGTGTACGAGACCATGTTCGGGCGACGATCCCGCTGACTCGACACCTAGTCGTTCGGGGAGTTCTTTCCTCGACCTCACACGCCCATGGCCGCCTCGCTGGCAACGCGGGCGCCAAGATGATGCGCCACCGCCCGATCCATGGATCCGAGCCGGTGTGCGCAGTTTAGGTTGTCTACTCGTGAGTAATCTTCTTAGGAGGAAAGGGTAGGGAGTGTGAAAGCGCGGATGTAAAAACTTTTCTTTTAAATACAAAGATGCAAAGTCTTTTTGCGTATTCGAAAAAAAGTATGGAAAATATTATTTTTCCCTAAGGACGAGTATAAACACATTATCTAAAAAAAGTACGAGTATGAACAACAACGGAACATTGTTTTTATGGTTAATGGTAGTAGCGACTAATAACATGTTGCTGCTGTCGCCTGGTAGTGCTAGTCCGAGCTGAGCAGCTGCAGGCTCTCCTGTTGCGCGGCCCGGTACAACGTCGACGGCCCGGCCCGCGCAGTGTTCACGCGTCACCAGCTAGTACTAGGATCCGTCGTGGTTTGGATCGTCAGACATGCGAAGAAGTTTCAGGGCAATGCCGTCGTTGAATCGCTCAACGTGAACTGCTCAACAATCTCAAACTGATGCCCAGCAGCACAGCACAAACAGATGGGAGCTTTGGAGGCACACACGACGACGAACCCCTAAAGTCATGATCTCAAGGCATAGCTTATTCAGAGTTGTATGTACTAGGCAGGCAGCGTTGGCAGTGTCCAAGTCCTCTTATTACCACTGACTCGTCGTGTTTTGGCGGACATTTTGTACACCCACCCGAGTCAACAGCGACGGTGACTGGAGCTGATCCCGATCACGGGCGCTCTGTTTCGGCCGCTCTGTTTCTGTTGCTGCTCTGTATCGACCTCATCGTTTACGTTATTATACATAAGCTAAACGATCACCAACAGTTTAGCTATGTCACGAAGATGATCTAATACAGGTGAAAAGTACGGAAAATTATTTTTACCCTTCCTATCAAGTACGAGTATGAACAACATTTGATGAGAGGGGAGGTACAACACATATCATGCATGGAGCCATTGGACGGCATCTACAGTAGTAGTACCTATCTAGGACTAGGAGAAGGAGCTTGTCTTTGTTGTTTTTTTTTTTTTTTTTTTTTTTTTTTTTTGATTTCAGTTACACATCTAATATGTTGCTATGGCCTGGTACTGATACTGGTAGTGGTGGGCTGATCTGAGCAGCTGCAGCCTCTCCTCCTGCCGCATCTTCCTCTTCTGGCTCTTGATGAACTCCTCGAACGTACTGTCGTCGGCTAGTTCCATCTCCATCTCCATTCCTGCCGTCGGATGCGTGTCGTCCGTGCGCTTCTCGTCGTCATCGGCGATGCGGCGATGACCGTCCTCCGCGATCGCTGTGGGATTCTCAAGTGGTTCGACGACATCCACGCCCGCGCGATCATGGTGATCGAGCATCAGGACGTCGTCGTCATTCCTGGGCGACGATTCCGCGAGGACGATCTGTTTTGTGGCCACGGCGGCGGTCTCTTCGTCCACCTGTGCTGGTGGACCTGTAACCAGTACCGGCGCGGCCCATGTCGCCGCGGCCTCTGCCGCCGGCCAGCAGCACTCGACGACGTCACCACCCGCGTCGTCGTGCTCGTGCACGGGCGCGACGACCACGGCCCTGTTCCACACGACAACGGCGCTCCTGGTGGCTTGGGGCCGATCAGGAACCGGTGCGGCGGTGGTCTGTGCGACGACGCCGGCGGCGGCCTCGCCCGTTGTGCTGCGACGGCGGGCGGGCGCGCCGAGGAGTCCGGCGTCCCTGAGGATGAGGACGAGGATGGCGTGGCAGAGCAGGATCATGTTCCTGCGCGTGGCCAGCTCCATCAGGCCGTCGACGCGGCCGTCGAGGAAGCGGTCGAGCGCGGAGGCCAGGAGGTCGGCGACGGCGAGGCCCGGTGCCGGTGCCTGGAGGTGGAGGAGGAAGAGGAAGAGGACCGCGGAGAAGGAGAAGAGCAGCGCCACGGAGGTGGTGCCACTGCCAGTGCCAGCGCTCGCCATGGCCCGTCAGTTGTGAAGCTGAAGCGGTGGACTTGGCTGCTCCAACCAACCACACTTGTCTTTATATATACGCACACCGAATGAGCTACAGTAGCGAGCCAAGGCGGAGCGCGTCGTCGTGGCCCGGAGCTGGAGCGACTCGGGCTCTCGGAGTAAACGGTGGGGACACGGGCCCTGCCCTGCTGTGGCGAGACGACTGACCTTGACTTTGACGCCATTTGTCATCGTTGATTAGTGAAGATGACGCGTCCACACCCAACGAACCAGTCTTTCCGCGTAACTTCAGTTGAGATCTGAGACACTACTACTAGTACGTCAATCAATGTCATACAAAAACAAAAAAGGTTTTGATTGACTTGACGAATAAAATTAGCGAGCTCACCAGTGTATGTACGTATTATAGATAGTTTCACGTTCACGGTTTAACACAACGCAAGAGATTATTACACTTGGTCGGATGAAATGGAACTCCATCTTAAACTCGATCAGCTCGCACCTAAATTTAATTTGCATACATCATCGATCACTCTTATGTAATAATGAAATATACTTATATTCAAGATGAAGATCTGGGATTGTGGGGTGGAGTCCACACGGCCCGACGCAGGGTTCACGTCGTCGTACCCGCTAGCTATCCCATCTTACAAAGCAGGTGGCAGCCGTGGTCCTCGATGATACGGAGTATGGCAGGTGTAGTACCAACACGGGCCGGGGCGGACGACCCAAGCGTGCAAGACGGTGCCAGCCCAGGCCCGGTCGGCCGTTTGCTTGCTGTCTGACACTTCCATGGCAGTGCTTGTTTGTTTGTGAATGACCTACTACTATGTACTAGTCAAGGCCACGTGGAGCCCACAACACTACCCATGTGCTTGTTAATTATAATGAATATCGCTTATACTTTGCTTCTATCTTCTAATGATAATCGTCCGGAAGTGGGAACACATACTAGGGCTGTGTTTGGTTTGGGGGCCAAGTGGTTGGAGCCAACCCATTTTTGCGGGTCGGAACCAACCCATCTCATGTTTGGTTGGGAGGTTGGAGTCAACTCAATTCTTTGTTTGGTTGGGAGGATTGAGAGGGTTAGGATGGACACCATTTTAACACCGTTAGCGTCTTACAATTATGGGACCCACATGTCATACTCTAGCTTTTTTCCCCCCTCTTTTCTCTACCTTATCTCTTCCTGGGGCACCTCCCCGGTGCCCCCTCCCGCCGGCGGCCCCGGCGCCCCCCGGCGCGGCGGCGCCATGGCGCTCCCGGCGGCGCGGCGGCCATGGCCCGGCGGCCACCCCTCCCTCCGCGGCGCGGCGGCCCTAGCACCCTCCTCCTCGGCGGCCATGGCGCCCACCCCTATGGCAGCCGGCCATGGCGCCTCCCGCGAGGGCCATCCCGAGGGGGCGGCCGCCGCCGTAGGTCCATGCCGCCCAGCCGAGGCCGGCCGCCATGGCCGCCATCTCCCCGAGCCCGAGCCGCCCCGCCATGCATCACGGACAAAGAACGACCAGAGGAAGCGAGAGAGAAGACGAAGACGGCCGCTCATCCGGTCGGCTGTGTTCCTTCTTTTTTGGCGAATGCATCCAACCCGCATCTACGGAATATTCCCATGTGGGTTGAACCCAACCCACATCGCTTTTTCATCCAAACACGGGCTCACCCGGGTCCGACCAAGCACCAACCCCTCAATCCAAACACTACCTACACCCACCCCCGACTCCGTTAACGCCAACTCGATCAGTAGTTCTACAATGACCACAAGAATTTACAAAGACCTGATTCCTAAGAAAGTTTCGTTTTGAGGCCGGATTCCTATTTTTTTAAAAAAGCCTGATTATTTCTCCCTTTATATAATAGTCACTCTTTGGCACTTCACGCACGTGGGTGAAGATTGCAAAGTGATAGTTTTGTTCTTGGAAAGCCAGCACAAGCCAACTAACCTCGTCTCTTGGAGTATTTGATGGGTTTGACGTTTTTTTTTTTTTACTACTAGACACGAGGGTTTCTCTATGATAGTATAAAGGGCCTATGTAGCAATGCATAAAGAGTTGGAGGGAGTAGAAATGTTGAGATTGTTACATTCTGAATGTAATGTTGACTATTAAGTCGTGCAATGTAAGCTCCTGTTATTTCTAAAAGAAATGGAGTAGAAATGTTGAGGCTTATTAGTAGCTTTTTGACACAATTTTGTTACTAAAAGTTTTTTTTTTTTTTTTTGTTTTTTCAAAAACAAAGTGAGCTAGAGCAAGTTGGAGGGGTGCCTTTCTGTTATAGGTATCAAAATTTTTATCTTCAAACATGGTGAAAATTTGTTTCTAATAGTGGATTTTTATATTTTTGTACGTGTCTGGACACCCACAATCTTCAACGTAGCTTCGCCCCCTAGTGACAGACATTGCTGTGGGAGATTGGAGACGGGCGGATCTAGGGTGTGGGCTGCCTGGGCAGCAGCCCCAGGGAGCCTTAAATCACGTGTAAAGACTGTTCATTAGCCTCTAAATCACTATTATTTGTTTAGCACTCATCCTAATCTTAGTTATTTAGCCCTCCTCGAGGAGCTTTTCTGTATCCGCCCCTGATTGGAGATATACCCAGAGGCCATAACAAGTGACGCAAAGACAAGTTAGCACCTAAACCATCCAGGTGGGAGGGGAAAAAAAAGAAGAAATATCTTGGAGGAGGCATTATCCGTGACCACTTATCAGTTATCGCTGGACCACGACCAACTGTCAGCAATCGCCAACAACATCAACCAACGTCCGTTCCTGAAAATCGATAACCAAATCCCTCTGCGGCTGATCTCTCCACTCCCCACTGACCCGATGGCCGCCACGGTAGCCATGAGCTTGCTCCACCTGGCCGCCTTCTCAGTCCCACGAGAGGCAGCAGCATCGACGACGAAGCAGCCGCCCCGCCATTGCTCGCATCTCCTCAGGGTCCTCCTCCCTAGAAGGACGTGCCTTCTCAGAGCCAGGTCCTCCAATGGGCGCCCGCAGATCAGTGCCTCGTTCGGCAACAGCAATGGTATCGCTCGCCTCAGCTGCCGTTGATGTATGTGCGAGCGTGATGACTGACTGCAACGACTGGCCGGCTGCAGAGGTTCTAGATGGGATGCCGACGCTAGATGGTGGAGCACAGGGGCAGCAGGGAGCAGGGAGCACCGTCAGCATCACCGTCGTCGGCGCCTCCGGCGACCTCGCCAAGAAGAAGATCTTCCCGGCCCTCTTCGCCTTGTTCTACGAGGGCTGCCTTCCGGAGGTTCGTCACTCGTCACTCACCTCCTTGCTCTGCTCGGCTCTGATTGCGAACCTACCTGCCTGTGTTTTGGAGGTTCAGACAAGTAACCATCAGGGCCAATGCAGCATTTTACAGTGTTTGGTTATGCCCGTAGCAAGATGAGCGACGAGGAGCTCAGGAACATGATTAGCATGACTCTAACGTGTCGAATCGACAAAAGGTACTGCATGCTCACAGATTTTGCACTGTTATTTAAATGGAGGAAATGGTGCTCTGTACTGTGGCAGTGGATCACTAGCTTCGCGTTCAAATTTGTTTTAGTAGTTTTGTCATTAAAAAGAATAGGAATACAACAGTCTACTGTATCTGTATGTAATTCGTTTAAGCTTCTCGAGTCTGCAACTAGTTTCAAAACTCACACTGAGTTTTGCTGATATTACTCATAATCACCTAATTGAAGTTGTATTCTGAATATGATGCAAACTCTGTTTGATGAGCGACTGTATGACTGAAAGGGAAAACTGCGGCGACAAGATGGAAGAGTTTCTGAAGAGGTGCTTCTACCAGTCTGGGCAGTACAACTCAGAGGAGGGGTTTGCTGAGTTGGACAGAAAGCTTAAAGAAAAAGAGGTAATCCTAACAAAACATAGCCTAAGTCGGCCTCTAAGGTTGATAGAACTCAGAAGATAGATACTCATCCTTTCTGTGCCAATGTGAAATAACCATGCTAATGCTTATGAAGAATTCATGCATGGCCACTAACTCCATAAACGTGTGTCGTCAGGCAGGTAGGGTACCAAACAGGCTATTTTACCTGTCGATCCCGCCAAACATATTTGTGGATGTCGTGAGATCGGCTAGCCGCACGGCGTCATCTTCAAGCGGGTGGACGAGATTCATAGTGGAGAAGCCATTCGGCCGTGACTCGGAGTCCTCAGGCGAGCTCACTCGGTCCTTGAAGAAGTACTTAGCCGAGGAGCAAATATTTAGGCAAGTGATACAACATATGACGAACAGTTTCTGATCATCACGTACTCTATCTTGGACTGATAATCTGCTGCAGGATCGACCATTATCTGGGCAAGGAACTAGTTGAGAATCTGTCCGTCCTCCGCTTCTCCAACCTCGTCTTCGAGCCGCTGTGGTCCAGGAACTACATCCGGAATGTGCAGCTCATCTTCTCTGAAGATTTCGGCACCGAGGGTCGCGGCGGGTCTGTCTCTCAACTGCAGCAGTGTCTCTTGTTCAGTTCGTTCAGTCGTCCATCGATCATGTGCATGACATCCATCCTTTGTCTGCAGCTACTTCGACAACTACGGCATCATCCGGGACATCATGCAGAACCACCTGGTGCAGATCCTGGCCCTGTTCGCCATGGAGACCCCGGTGAGCCTGGACGCCGAGGACATCCGCAACGAGAAGGTGAAGGTGCTGCGGTCGATGAGGCAGCTGAAGCTGGAGGACGTGGTGGTGGGGCAGTACAAGGGCCACTCCAAGGGCGGCCGGTCCTACCCGGGCTACGCCGACGACCCCACCGTGCCCAAGGGCAGCGTCACGCCCACCTTCGCCGCCGCCGCGCTCTTCATCGACAACGCGCGCTGGGACGGCGTGCCGTTCCTCATGAAGGCCGGCAAGGCGCTGCACACCCGACGGTACGCTGCATTCTTGCTGCTCAACTGAATTGAACTGAAAGCAACCCAAGTTGATCGATCTCAGCAACACTAACTGCACAGCGCGGAGATCCGGGTGCAGTTCCGGCGCGTGCCGGGGAACCTGTACCGGCGGAACATCGGCACGGACCTGGACATGGCGACCAACGAGCTGGTGCTCCGGGTGCAGCCCGACGAGGCCATCTACCTCAAGATCAACAACAAGGTGCCGGGGCTGGGCATGCGCCTCGACCGCAGCAACCTCAACCTGCTCTACTCCGAGCGCTACCACCGGGAGATCCCGGACGCGTACGAGCGCCTGCTGCTGGACGCCATGGAGGGCGAGCGACGCCTCTTCATCCGGAGCGACGAGCTCGACGCAGCTTGGGCCATCTTCACGCCCGTGCTCAGGGAGCTGGAGGACAAGAAGGTGGCGCCGGAGCTCTACCCGTACGGCAGCAGGGGACCCGTCGGCGCGCACTACCTCGCCGCCAACTACAACGTCAGGTGGGGCGACATCACTAGCGACGACGGCGCCTTCTAGTTCCATCGATTTGCGATTTCCTAGTAGGAATGGTTTGAAAAACTTCTCACCAGCTGGAAAGGTAAAAAATCTCTCCATTGGGGCAGGCTAACTTTGATCAATTCCATTCTCAACGGCTTACCATTGTACATGATGTCCTTCTTTGAGATATCAAAAGGTATTCGTAAAAAATTGGATTACTTTCGATCACGTTTTTTCTGACAGAGCGACGAACACAAAAGAAAATACCGACTAGCTAAGTGGCATATCTTGTGGCAACCCAAAGAACAGGGGTTTAGCGATACACAACTTAGAACTCAAAAATATCGCCTTGATCAGCAAACGACTGTATTGTCTGCTGACAACAGATGGTACATGGCAACAGATCCTACGCAACAAGTATCTCGGGACTAAGCTGGAAAAACGGAGATTCTCATTTTTGGGTAAGTCTGATGAAAGTTAAAAGAGATTTTCTCAAATTCGGAACATTCATCATAAAAAATGGGTCACAGATAAGATTTTGGGAAGACATGGGTCACAGATAAGATTTTGGGAAGACACATGGTTAGGCAACAGGTCTTTACGACAACAATACCCGCAACTTCATAACTTAGCCAGAAAAAACAGGATATGATGGCGGAGGTGCTTGCTTCACCAACAACTAATCTATCCCGGCGGCGTAGAGATCTAATCGACAATAATTTAGCCATGTGGAATAATCTGGTCAATCGACTTGCACCAATCAATCTTAGCCAGGAGAATGATGAGTTCAAGTGGACCTTGATCACAAGGGTGTCTCCTTGGTTAAATCACACTATCGAGTATCGATCAATCAAAATAGACCTAATGTGAACAAACAGCTATGGAAACTGAAAATACCTCTTAAAATCAAAATTTTCCTTTGGTATCTCCGGCGAGGGGTTGTTCTCACCAAAGGTAATCTGGCCAAACAAAACTGGCAAAAATTTCTAAATTGTTGTTTTTTCGGGGAAAATGAGTCGATACAACATTTGTTCCTTGATTGTCGTTTTTACGAGGATGGTATGGGCCGCGGCACACGCAACATGGGGTCTAATGAAGCCAACTAGTATAAATAATATTTTTGAGGATGAGTGAATGGAATACCAAAAGAGTTTAAATCACTAGTTCTTGTTGGCGCGACGGCCTTGTGTTGGTCCATCTAGGCTGCAGAAATGCGCGGTGGTTTTTGAGAACAAAGCGATTTTCTTTTTGCGGTACTCTTCTCGATCACGCATTGGCTCATGACGTGGGCTATCCTGCAACGTCCTTCTTCCCAAGAGGTGCTTGTGGTGCCATCTCGGTTCTTGGAGCGAGTGGTCAAGGATTTTTTTTTCGGCGTGAGTGACGGTCTAGTCTTAAGATTGACAAATCATTAGTGTGGGTCTCTTTTGTACTTTTAAAGGTTGTGTGCCCGGGACAGAGGCCGGGATTTGTTTCAAGACGTTGTATCATCTCGATGTAATCTCTTGAAATTAATAAAAGTCCCGCTTCAAAAAAAAAAAAAAAAAAAAAAAAGTACTTCCTCCAGCATGTAAATTTGAAAGTGCACGCAGTGTATCCAAAATAGAATAAAACACAAATATCATATTGTAGAGCACAGCTCGCACAAAACTGCAAGAACAAGAACCATAACTTTATTCATGAAACTCTGGTTAGAGCAAACATTGAACAACAATGAAATAATACTTAAGCCGCTACTAAATAAGTGACGTAGCTTGCATGGATATAGATAAGTACCATAATGGCATGCTCTAGCAAGCTGCTCATATTGACAGTTTGCATGTGGAGATACAATTCAGGTGGAGTTTGAAATTACATAGATATAAATATTGAGATAGACAATCCACCTATGTCTTAATCTAGACACTTCAAGAGCCATAAAGTAGGATATATATACATTATACTTCAATGACTTGGCGTATTTAGATAATATTATATACAAGAAAAAATAAGAGAAAAAAATAAACTCAACCATGAACAATCAAAATGGTAATGTGATGATTAAACAAAGTATTTCCTGCATTCGACAAAATACACTTCAATACAATCACATACTAATAAGAGATAACAGTTTTATTTCTTTAACAAAAATAGTTGTTGTAGAGCAAAGTAGGTAAGTTCTGTCCACCATTCACACCTTGATGTTGCTATAATACATTAAATCTGTGAACGACATTGATTGGAGTGAACAATGTCAAGGGTCTTTCGATTTATTATTGTCTTGAGATTTGGATGCCAATAGAGTTATATTGGTGACCCTTTCTTGACAAAGAAAAAAAATCTATATTTCACTAAAAGCTAGAGGGAATAGGATTGATGAAGTGTGACTCTATTGTCTTTCTTACGTCCTTGCTATTAGTGAACAAATCTTCTGTACCGTGGTTGTAAAACATGCAGCACACTGTAAAGTTGCTTAGTCGTTGAACAACCGAAAGGAGTGGGCGATGCTTAAAGTGTGCTTCATTTATAGTTTTCCATGAATTTTCAACCAAATCACTTATCTTGGCTAGGGCTATCTCAGTATTGACTTTGTGCTCCTTTATGTAGCATTCCACTGAACTGGCGGCATCCATTTTGTTCCTGCTACCAAGCTAAATAAAGGTGCCATGTATAAATTAGGTGCATATTCATAATTTTTCTGAATGATAATAAGAGCTACAACTGAATTTGAGATTATAACTATGATGGTACCTTGAATGCAACCATGTCATTCATGTAACGTGTTACCTCTCCACATGCTTGGGCAACATCACTGCACCCCTGGCCCAGTCAAATGTCTCAATTGATACATCATCCATACCAAAAATTATAGCAACACATGCCACTTGACCTCCCGCCGTCATGATAGACACGTACGAATGATCTTTAAAGCTTGGTATGTGATTTTTATGAAACCATTCAGATTCTTGTAGATTATAGTTACATAATCTCTGAAACTGCACATGAGAAAAGCAAACCCTTGAGTATCCACGAGGTGCTATCAGTCTGCTTTGCACAATAATATTTATGTCCCTGCCCCCAAGTTAGGCAAATGTGGGTGTGTTGGATCAGCTGGTTGAAGGCATAATTGAGTTGAGGCTATCCTATTAGCGCTCTAGTCACTAAAAGTGCTAAATAGAAGATTACAAAAATTAGCAAAGGAATTAGTATTATATAGGCTTAGTTTAGAAACATATATAGAGCTTGCTCTAAGCTTTGGCTTAGTCTTTAGTGATGTTTGCACACCTCCTTGCTATTGGTGCTTGTGCGCACGAAGTATGTATACTATGAGGCACTTATAATATTGGGAGATCCCACAAACCGAGCATGTGGTGTGGCCGTCGACAATGTATGAGGGATGAGAGGCCCTTAGCGTTCTCCATATATAGTGAAGACGGTGGAGCGGCCTAAGAGAGGTCACATAGAGACCCATTTGTGTATGGGGAGGGCTCGTAAACGAACAGGTTCTAGTGGCAAGCGCGGGTATTTCAATAATACAAGAAAATCATCATTTTAGGAGTTTGCATTCTCTAACTCATTTACATTTCCATATTTACTTATTAAATTATGTGATGTATACTTTACCTTCCTAGTCTAGCTTCATGGTATGTATCCTATGAAAGCTATCACAAACCACTTTGGGGACATATATATATGACCTTTTGGGGAGCAAAAAAAAAAAAAAAAAAAAAAACATTTGGGGAGCAACAATAGTTACAAGCTTAGCACGTGCCATACCGGTAGTAGGAGATACCATAGTGACTTGTCTTTAGGGTGGTTTCTCGGTGGACAATGCCACTTCAATTATTTTTTAGTCTCCATCATTTTACTGCACTCAAGCCTCTACGGCGCCTCGTCATCTCTCACACACACACTCCACTCTAGTAGCACCTCGTCATCTCTCACACACACACTCCACACTAATAGCACTAAAAGCTCACTAAACATGTATTAAAATGCCTTGGATGAAAATTGTAAGCACTTTGCTAGCTTTATTGTCTACTTCTCAAACAACACACACACACATTCTAAAAAGTATCCTTACTATTTTAATCACTAACAGTTATTATTACTCAGTATTTAGTGATGAAATATAAGTTTTTAAGCCCATAATAGATAAATATTAAATCTTCTAAAAATGAGACAATGTTATTGACCTACCGCTTCCCTAATGTAAGAACCACGGTACTTTTGATGTGGTTCCAATTCATTTTCGAAACCCTTAAAGTTGCTTATTATCTTGAGGAAGAACTTCTTCAGGTACTCTGGCAGAAGATAAGTTGAACTCTCATTCCATCTGCACACATATTAAACATTAACTGATTTGTAAAACCTTTTAGGCTCATGCGTTAAATTTGCACTGCTTGATGTCTATATGAAAGTTAACCAATGGAAATCCAAACTCAACCTTTGTATAGCCTGATGGAGCTTTCGACAGTCATCCAAAGTTGCAGCAGTATCAAAAGTGTCATCTAATAAAGTCCATAGAACTAATATCTTAGTGAGAATCATTCGTGCACGGGCATGCTCATACTCATGATACACATTATAAGAATGAAAGTAGCACTCAATCACACGATCCCTCACATAATCCAGTTCAATTTCTGTTGAAAGATTCTTCCACCACCTAGAATTTAAGCATGCATGATTAGTTCATCTTATATAGGAACTCAATTGTTAACAAACAATTATAAATTGTTTTTGCCAAGTTATTGAGCAATTTAAAGCATGCATATATATTATGTGACATACTGGGAAATAGATTTGAGCTCCCTTATATAATGGTGTTGTAGAAGATTAAAATCAAGCTTGGCAAGCTCCAATATTGAGGGGTAGTATGCTTGTTCTTGTACATTGTACTCGGCTATATAATTTAGAGCCTCTACTCTTTTCAAGGTCCTTGGCAAAGGAATCTGAAGAGAACGTGTGACTTGTTCAGCTAATGGAGACTTTAGGGTGCTTCTCACTAATTCCAGATGCTGTCTTGCAAACAAGATAGCTTCTTCAAGTACTCCCTCGTCGCGAGTTAGAAGGTGAGCTGCATTGTATAAGCTTAGCAAGCCCTTAGGATCCTTAGTTATATCCATGATAAAGCCCTCATCTTCATTCTTGAAATTGTTGAACACGTCTGTGGAATTTACACATTTACGATTAAGCTCTTGGGATCCTGGTGTTACACATTTACCTATATTTACAATGGATATTAATATGCAGACCATGCGATATTATTTTTTACTGCATACCTGGAGAAACCCATAAACCTTGCTGTCTAAGCAAGCGAAACCGAAGGGAGATCACGTGAAGGCTTTTCGCTATTAAAATCAGCATTGTGAATGTTGTGTAATGTGGTGTTTATCTGTTCCTCAAAATGATGATCTATTCCGAGATGTTGGAGCACGTCTACAAGGTTAATTTTTTCCACATCATTCTTGCAGTTTTGAAATAGAACACACACATTCTCTTTTAATTGCTTGACCCTCTCTATCATCCATTGCTCTGACCTCTGCACAATTTGAGAGAAGCAAGACCACACAAATTTTTATCTCTGTCCTGATATATATGAAAGAAAACAAGAAGAGACAGTTGTGTAAACCCATAAACAAGTTTACGTAGTCATGGTAATTTATATGGAATATAACTATAAAAGTATCGTAATAGAAGTTATAAAGAACATAATGCATATGCAATGCCATATTACAATTTACAACATAGATATTCAATCTGACATTCAGATGCTAACAACGAAATGGCATACACTTGGCCAAAGTAGAATGTAGACGCAATGGTTTATACCAGAAAAATAGTTAAAAATATAGAGTGGTCATAAACGGAGTAGAATGAAAAGTTCATTTTATGTCTTCAAGTTAAGCATCTTATTTGTCTAATAATGATTTTTATGGCTCCAATCAGACCTATAAACTTCTAAAGGAGCATTTACATGTAGATCAATTCGTGATTTGAATTAAGCATCTTCTTTGTCCACTAAGGAAAATTTTTGGGTTGAAGTAATTTGGTATAAAAAAAAAAGTGTTGGTTCCATCCATAACTGATCAAAGTAACCAGGCTTATTTATAGTAATGTATGTAAGTGAAGGAAAGTGTGCTCGGGAATAGAATAGATTGATTGATGAGAGGTACAATGTGTGCAACAGTCCGTGCGACAAGGATGTCCTAGGGTTAATAGAATCAAGTACCCAATCAACAGAGATCCTTGCCTAAGACTAAATAACATCACTAGTAGAGAACAGACTTTCGGTCTAGAAGCTTTAGTCCTGGCCATTTTTGGGCCCGGGACAGAGAGGCAAGTGTGTTACAAGTGCAGTATCTATGGACATTTTGAAAAGGATTGCAAGTCGAAGAAGAAGAATGAACGGCAGGAGGCAGCGCATCATGCCATTGGGGATGTCGAAGCAAGAGCACTTCTGGTGGCGCAAGTCTGCATGACAACTAGAGTGCCGGGCTGCCAGCAGCAGATGAGCAGCGCATGTTCTTGAATTAAGAGCGCATGTTTCCGGAGGATTACAAGGATGGAGCATCGATACTTTCGACACCGAGGCCACAAACTATATGACTGGCTGCGGAAGGCGCTGACCAATCTTGATGAGTCAGTGTATGGAGTTGTTTGCTTCGGAGATGGGTCCATGGTAGAGATACATGGCATTGGAGTTGTGACAATTGCCGGGAAAAACGAGGACCAACGCGTTCTCACCGAGGTATATTACATTCCATCTCTTAAATGCAATATTGTAAGCCTTAGTAGTCTATCGGATAGAGAATGATAATGGTGTTCTAGAGGTGTTCGAGCATAGCTAGCCTGTAGATAGGCAGTAGGGTGTTCTGATCCAGGCAGAGAGGAAGAATCACTTGTATGTGCTGAAGCTAAACCTCCCTGTGCCGGTTTGTCTACTGACCAAGATGGAGGAGGCTTCATGGCTTTGGCATGCAAGGTATGGACATTTGAATTTTAGATCACTCTTCATGATTTGTGGGCCAATGCGATGGTGGAAGGAATACCTCTGATCAAACGTGCAGAACAAGTATGTGATGGGTGTGCTCTTGGGAAGCAACACCGAGCACCGTTTCCGCGGGCTTCGGCGCTTAGAGCAACAACCAGACTTGACTTGGTGTCAGATTATGCCATCTACTAGCTAGGTGGCAAGGCATACTTCCTATTAGTTGTTGATGATTTCAGTCATTATATGTGGCTGGAGCTTTTGTCATCCAATGGCGAGGAATTTGGGTGTCTAAAGAAAGTTGTGATGGCGGCTGAGGTGGAGTCAGGTCGTCGTTTGAAAGCTTTCAGGTCAAATCAGGGTGGCAAGTTCAACTCAGCCGCAACGATTTCCTTTTTCCATGAGAAGGGGATCAAACATTATAGAACCACACCATAGACAACTCAACAGAATGGGGTTGTCGAGCGAGCAATTTAACTATCATCAAGATGGCTCGCTGTTTGCTCAAGACAATGAAGGTACCGAGCAAGTTCTGGGGGGAGGCGGTGAAGACGGCGGTGTATATCCTAAACCGATCACCAACAAAAAGCTTGAATCAGAAGACTCCATATGAAGCCTGGTTTGAAAGAAAATCGAGTGTCAAACACTTGCATACCTCATTCCCCAATTGGAAGCTCTCAAGGATCGACACAACCAGCAGCACAAATCTAGTGGGCAACTCCACTGTCAGATGCTTCCGCAGATTCAGATGGAGGGCCTAGGCGGTACAGGATCATTCAAAACTTGCTTGAAGCCGCGAAAATAATTCAGGATATGGAGTATAGCGGGTTATGCTTGGTGGCTGTAGAAGAACCTAGATCAGTGGAGGAGGCCATGAAGAAACATTGCTGGAGATAGGCTATGCAGGAAGAAAAGCAGGCCATCGAATAAAATAGAACCTGGGAAGTGTCAGTCCTTCCTGCGAGACAGAAGGCAATAGGTCTCAAGTGAGTTTTCAAAGTAAAGAAGAATCCAGAAGGTGTTGATTTCGATGAGGCCTTTGCACCCGTGCCTTGAATTGAAACAGTGAGGATCTTGTTGGCGTTGGCTGCTCATGGTGGCTGGCAGGTACACCATATGGATATTAAATCCGCTTTTCTGAATGGAGGCCTAACTTAGACAGTATTTGTGCTACAACCTCCTGGCTTTTTGGTCAGCAAGGGTGACAAAGTGTTGAAGTTGAGAAAGGCACTTTATGGGTTGAAGCAAGCACTGAGGGCCTGTAATTTCAAACTTGACAAAGAATTGTTGAACCTTGGTCTTGTGAGAAGCAAATATGAACATGCTGTATACAGGAGATCCAGTAAGGGGGCATTCTTACTTGTGGGTGTCTATGTTGATGATCTAGTAATCTTGGGGCCAAATGTCAGCGACATTGTCCAGTTCAAGAAGGAGATGCAGAAAAGGTTCAACATGAGTGATTTGGGCCTATCGAGCTATTATTTGGGAATAGAAGTGAAGAAAGGTAGTGATGGAATCACATTGAGTCAGAGTGCTTATGCACTGAAAATTTTGGAAATTGCAGGGATGAAGAACTGCAATCCATGTGCTACTCCAATGGAGGTAAGACTCAAACTCACAAGATCAATAGAAGATGAAGTCATGGATCCCACAACATACATAAGTATAATTGGGAGCTTGAGGTACATAGTCAATACCAGACCAGATCTTGCATATGCGGTTGGTGTGGCTAGCAGGTACATGGAGGCTGCAACTAAGCAACATTGGGCTGCTGTGAAACATATTCTTAGGTACCTAAAGGGTACTGTCGAGCTTGGCTGCAAGTATGATCATGGCACTGCACTAAAACTGTTCTTGCTCGGGTATAGTACGACAGTGACTTTGTAGGCGACATCTAGAGCAGGAAAAGTACCACTGGAGTGGTGTATTTTCTTGGAAACAGTTTGGTCACCTGGACTTCACAGAAATATAGAAGATTGTTACCCACTCATCTTGTGAGGTTGAATACGTGGCGGCGGCGGCAGCATGTCGAAGAGTGTGTCTTAGCATGATGATGGGTGATTTGTTGGGAACAAAGGAGATGCACCATGATAGAAGTAAACATATAGATACAAGGTATCACTTCATTTGTGAGTGTGTTGAGCAAGGCAAGGTGGAAACTGATCATGTCAGAACTGAGGAGCAGCTCGCTGATATTTTCATTAAGGCGTTGGGAAGGGTGAGGTTTCTATAGCTTCGGCAAGCATTGGGCATCGTGATGGTGCAACAAGTTTAGGGGGAGTTTGTTAGCTAAACTAGTGCACGCATATGTAATCTTTTGTTCAAGATGAATCATATATGTTAGTAAGATAGGGGATGGACATGATCGGTGGCGTGCTAGATCATGATTCAGCCCGAGTCGGTCAGTTGGTCCGCGTCACACATGTGTTGCGCACGTGGTGCGCGTCGCGGTGAAACGGTGCACACACAATGCGCAATGTGGCGCGGTGATCGCGGGCCGCCTCTGCCCAAGATCAGGTCATGTGTCTATATTAACATGAATAAAGGACCGAGAACGTCACAATGTTATGACGGCATAAACCCTAACTCTTCTTGAGTGCGTGTGATTCAATCTACCTTGCTCCCGAGGCGGTGACCGTGCACCAGCGGCTGGTGATCACGCTCCGGCAGCTATCCCTGGTCGACGTTCGGTTCCAACATGGCCTCCTCCGTACGTTGTCTGCTCGATCCGGCTCGCCGAGCAGTGTGGCTGCCTGTGTATACCGTGAAGGTCGATGGCAGCGATAGGGACGGGGACGACGCCTTGACCCGTCGTGCAGAGCGTGGCGCCCGCGCGCTACCGCTGTCAGTTGCGAGGAAACGGGCAGGTCCGCGCGGCGCTGCACCTTGCAGCGCTCGGCGGCATCCACGCAACTGGGGCGGCGCCATGCGGTGGATGGTGTTCTATATATGGCCCGGAGCAACCAGTGGCATGGCATCGCATGTCGGACATGCATGCATGACGGGCGGCGGGAATACTGTGTGCATGATGCACTACCGCTTCTAAGTTGCGGGTGGAGAGAGCAGCGGCGGCGAGCTCAGGCGCACCAAGGTATTCGGCGCCCGCCGTGGCCGGGCAGTGGCGAAGCCACGTTAGCCTTGGGTGGTGCACAGGCACCAGGCAAATAAATATATATACTACTAAATATCTTATTTTGACCATATAAATTAGATGAAAGTAGACTATTTCTATATTGTTATTTACATAGTGCACCACCATAAATTTTGTAGTACCCGCCTAGCTCCGCACCCCCCACCCCCACCCCCCAGCGGGTTCCTCTCTGTTGGAAATGTTTTTTTTTTCTCCTATTAATAGCCATAATTATTTTTGATGAAACATTAATAGCCATGCATATTTATCTGTACAAGACGATTCAGCTCTTCTGTTAGGGCACTCCCAACCCAGGACTCTATGGTCATTTATTATCTCGAATATTGTGGATTTGGAGTCTAAATAAGACTTGAAGTCTTGGTTTTTCACCCTCTCTCTTCCATAAATATACTGCCACACCAAAGAAATTACAATAAATATAAATATAATAAATACGCTTTAGACTCTATGGTAGAGTCTGCATTGTGAGTGCCCTTAGAGTCGATCTTACTTTCCATTTACAAGCTAAGCTGAATATTAGTTCCCTTAATGGAATACGTGACGACTAAAACTGATATATACTACCTCCACTCTAAATTATGTCATTTCAAGAATTTTGGAGAATCAAAACATTAAGTTTGATCAAATTTACCATGTTAGTCTAAGCTAAACAGTAGGTCTACAGCTGATTAAACGGGCCATAAACGGATCAAACAGGATTAAATTGGTGTAAATGGACTACACGGTTGTCTACTAAGCAACGTTTAAAATTCTGGTCGTTAGACTTAAATGCTTTGACTAATTTTGTATAAAATGCCTGCAATATTTGTATCTCCCAACAAGTTTAATGTCACAAATATTTATAATTTTCTCTAAAATTCTGGTCGTTAGACTTAAATGCTTTGACTCTTGTGATCAGAATTTTCTTTCTTCTACGCTGATGAATCAACAAACAATATCGGCTTCAAAAGTAGAAACGACTGATGATAACAGAAGTGCCTCAATTCGACTTACTTGTGATGGTGGTGGGATGTAGTTGATAAAAAAAATCATTCGAGCGCCCCCACGGGCGACTCGGGCGACGGCCGCCCGCCACCAGCTCCTCCCCTCCGGCTTCCCTCCGGCCGCCGTCGCCCCCCTCGTCGTGGCGACGGCGGCGGCCGGCGGCGACCCTGGAAGGGCCCTCCCGCGCGTTAGCCTCTCCCCCCCCCCTCCCTTCGCTCCTCCCTCCGACCTTCCCACGACGACGGCCAGCACACGACGCCGGCCTCCCCCGCGCCGCCCGGCCGCCTGGCGTGCGATCCGGGCGGGCCAACCCGGGTTGGGCCTCTCGCGCCCGGATCCGTGCCGCCTCCGACGGCGCGGGTCACCTTCCCGGGCGCCGCGTGGGCGTGCCCCTCCGCCGCCGCGCTGGCCCCGGCCTCTCCCCGGACCCCGCCCGCCGAATCCCGCCCGGGCAGCCTCGAGCGCGATGCCGGGGGCTCCCGCAGGGAGCATGCCCACCTCCGCGCCCCGGTCGCCGCGGTGCACCCCGCGGTGGGCGCGACGGCGTCGGTGGTGGCCAAGCCTCCCCTCGCCGGCCTGGGCCCCCCTTCTCCCGCCGATCTAGTGGGTCGGGTCTCTCCCGCGGGCGTGCAGGCCCGCGACCCCGCACGGGCGCATCCTCCCCGGGCCGCTGGTCGACCGGGCTCGGGCCCGGCCCCGCGCGCCGGCAGGTCCCCCAGGGCCACGCGTCCCGCCGACGGTGCTGCTCTTGGTGGTGGGGCGAAAGCTCAGCCCGGCTTTGGCCGCAGACGACGGTGACGCCGAGCGCCATGCACCTCCTTGGGGGCGTCGTCTTTCATCCACATGCGCCGCACCGCGGGACCCAGAACCTTCTTCCGTTTGTACATTCACGGCGCCGCCGTGGTGGTGGGGCCGAGGTGGGGCGGGCGTGCGTCGCGGGCTTCGTGGTGACGCCGGCAGTGTCGCCGTGCCTTCTCACCGCACGTATGTGGAAGGTTGGGTTCGCGCGCTCGTCGGGGGTTTGGAGGTTCGTCTTGCAGGTGGGGGTCTAAAGACTGGTGCTCTCTTTTTGCGTTGTCGGCGTGCGGACGCCGATCTCCTTCTTGAAGGTAACGCTGAGCAGCATACCGCACGACCCGTCATCCCCCCTTCTTGGGCGTTTGGTCGCTCGCTGATCCTCGTTTGTGCTTTATGTCTCTCACCCCGTGCCTCTTAGCTGGTGTTATCTCGCAGCTGTTTTGTCGTCTCCGGGCGGATGCTTTGCCGCCGAGGTGCTTTTCGTTGTTTGGGCGGATGCTTTGCCGCCATGTTTCCTTGTGTCTTCTACGAGCCTGCGCTTTCTGCCCGCCCGAGGGCGCGGTCGCCACGAGCCTCGTGTTTAGGTATGTGCGCTTGGCCGAGGTCACGGTCGTCACGAGCCTGCGTTTCCGGTGTGCCGCCGAGGTCGCGGTCGTTTCGGGCGGATGCTTTGCCGCCGAGGTGGTCCTTCGTGCAAGTCTGTGGTTACGGTGGATGCTTTGCCACCATCGCCGCCGCCTTTTTCCGCAGATGCTTTGTCGCCGAGGTTGGTTCGAGCGGATGCTTTGCCGCTGTGGTGGTCTCGACGGATGCTTGGCCGCCGGTTTCTAGCGGATGCTTTGCCGCTATTGTCGTGTATGGTTCTAATCGCCGCTAGCTACCCGGGTGTTGTGTGATTTTTATTGTAATAGGTTCAGCTGTCGGGTTGTTAGTTGGAGGGTCCACCCCATCCCTCCCCCTTTTCGTTTTTTCTTCTTTGTTTGTTTGTGTCGGGGTTTTGAGGGGGTAACCCGAGGGTTACCCCGACTCCCCCTTGTAACCGTTACCGGCCTTTCTTTTGGCCTTTTCGCTTAATGAAAACGCGCGCCAACTTAGGTGGGCGTGGTCTCGAAATAAAAAATCATTCCAGACGGAAGGATGAAAACCGGGTGTACTGTCCGGAGCATTAGCTTTGTTAGCCGACGGCGTGCATCTGACCAATAATTTCACAGGACAAGAAAACGACGGCCGAGGACACTGCAAGAGCTGGGGATGCGTAGTAGTGATGGCCAGCTGCGGGTGGAAGAAGCTAAAGCTCTTCATCATTCTGCTCCTGGCCGGTGTAGTTAGTCCACTAGTAGCTTGCTTTATGAGTGAGCTAGCTGGGTGCTGGCCTGTGACGCTGTGGAGTACGCCTGGACTGCAGGTGTGTGTATATATATACATACTATTGTTCACTGCAAGTCAATTTGACAATAAGTCACTACTACTCTAAGAGCATCTCTAAGAGTTTGCTAAATTTTAGTTGGCAAATCTTAGATTTTGACAACTTCTAAAAAGATAGACCAAGTAAAAAAAGAGATTATCTCTAAAAGTTTGACATAATTTACTTGCCAAACTCATATCTAACTTACATCAGAAACACCGAGAGAAAAACAAAATTATGTTTATGCTCTTGCACCTCTTAAAAACATACATCAGCAACCTTGAGACAGAAATAAAATTATGTTTATGTTATTCCACCTCTTCTCGATCTGACGGATCCACGCATACGAAGCGTATATATGCTTGTAGCGGAGGGGACGGATAGCAAGTTGGGAAAGATGATAACCTCATTTAGCAAACTGTTAGGGAGTAATTTTCATGTTTTGACAAATTTTCAAGGATAGCAACATTATTTAGTAAACTGTTGGAGTTTCTCTAAAACTGAAATATACTCAAACAAGACTATTGAACAACACTAAACTCTGTCAGCGTAACAACTTGGATGTGGCCATGTTAGTGGACTCGGAGGGGCTCAGGCTTAGGCTCGATCACTTTATATTTTGTATTTTATTATATTTTTCATTTTTTTCAGGTTTCAATTTTCACAAACATTTTCGTGCGCCTAGAAAAAGCGTTTTTGCCCACCAGGAAAAGCCTTCCTATAGTAGTGGAGAGCAAGGTGCTAATGGCATTTTGTCTAAAGGCTCAAAAGTGTAGTTGGGGAAGGCCCGGAAGCTATCCAGGAAGTTACTTAGACTGGGACCTTGGCCCTTGCGAGAGCAACCTTGTGAGGGGCTGCAACGAGGACTACTGGAGAAGCGTGGAGCCTCGGTAGAATATCGGAGTTGTCGACGGGAGTTTGCATCTCTACACTAAAGCTTCCTCATTTACTTTATGCACTTAGGTTGTGTGCTTACTGTAATAGTTATAGTGGGCTAGACCAAATTCATGTTACTGTAGCAGTCTTGGGGAATTGGAGCAACCAAACTTTACTACCATATTGGAAGTTCAAGAAGAGCTAGACTAACTTAAAAGCCCAGGCCTGAGAGGTTGTTAACTCCGGATCGATCCTTTTGCGCGAAGCGGGGACGAAAGCCAAAGAGAATTAATTAGCGGTGTGTGGTCCATTCAACGTGTAGAGTGGATCTTAGCCGTCATCCCGGTCGGGCGTTATATTTAACTTGCTAGGCTAGTTAACAGAGTTGGAACCTAAGTTGCACATTCTTCTACTCAATTATGTGTAGTCATAAATTATGCTAATATTAGTTTAGGTCTTTTTTTTTTTTTAAAAAAAAAAATCATGCTTCGTGTCTCTAAAAGGTTTTGGTAAAATTTCAGCCTAATTTCACGAACTATGCTAATTGTGAGGGTGGCGAAAATTGTTTAATATAGAAATTTAAATCCCTGGACGTAACTGCAAAAGTAAACATGGAGTGAGATGGTTATGCATGGATTGGTTTCTATGATACCCTGAGTATTGATTGAACTGATCAAGATCGCTTGGATACGTACGGTGAATGGACTGGGATTGTGCCAGAAGTGCAGCCTCACATCATACCCTAGAGTATGGACGGACAATCCAGTGCTACACCAGTGCTATAAGCGCCAAAAAAAAATCAATCAATATACATCCATCAAACAACAAACATCATGCATTTATGCCTGACAGTTACTCCGTACATGACCAACACCTCACTCCTAGCTAGGGGGACCTTTACGAGTCTGGACACTCCAATGCGACACGATTGCTAAGCTATGGGCCAATGAAATCAATCTCTCATTGTCAACAATGACATTTAGACGTACGTTCACCTTCCTTCCTCGTAGGTGGAACTTGTGATTGCTTTTTTTTTTAGAGAGAACTGATGATTGCTTTTCAAGTCATGAAAAGCAATGGCCATGAATCATCATGTAGCTATATATGTGAACAAATTACCAGTCGCTTTGATTTTTTATAGTACACTATTTTGCTATGCATAGGACAATCTATGCACCAAAAAGTCAAATCGATTTATAATTTGAAAATGGAGGCGTATATCCCAACAATAACATTCCAGCGTTCATACTTTCTTAGTTACAGATTATCTGGTTGATAAGATCATTCCAACTTCTTATAGATGCATGGTTCCACTCATAAATTTGTTACACCGAAGTGTTTGCCTCTGTTGAAGAATTCCTAGAAATCGGCATAAGCCATGTCGGCCCCTCAACCTTTCCTGCTGCGCCATTGCATTCACAACACGTCCAAAAACCACAATCATTTGCCTCGAACCGTATACTGTTCTTTAGAATCAGATAAAGTCCTAGTACCGTCGTTTCATAAAAAAGAAGTCCTAGTAACGTATAAGTTCCGAATGAAAGCATACAAGAGACTTCATACCAATTCAACTTTGTCTACAGTGCACTACTACCTAGCTAGGAGCCTGTAAACATCAATGAACTCATCACTTACGTATATACGGAGTATGACAACAGACAGTGGCAAAACTAGACCAAATTAAAAGGTGGTGCAATTGTCTTATGGGTGCATATGGTTGTATCGGGGATGGTGCATGTATGGTGAAATTTAAGTAAAAAGCTATTTTTCAAAATTTATGTGGTGCATTTGCACCCCCTATAAAGCATGTACTTCACCAAAAAGGCAGTGATTCTAAGATAGAAATGGACGCATCAGATGTTTCTGAGATGGGCATACTGGCTACTCCTTACTATCCCTCGCTAGACATCACCTTTCTCCTCTTCATCACGATATTTTCTTTTGTCCCTGCTACTGTCCTCATCATGTCTCATCCCAAGTCAGATTTCGGATCGCTACACCTTATCCTCTTGAACGTTTGTTACCGCAGGTGAAATCACTAAACCTCGTTGTATGTGGCTGGATTTTGGCGACTAGATCGCATGAACACGCAAGAACACGCACAAAATTTTTTTTGAACTGCCCGGAGGTCTCTGTTGACGGCAGTTATCGTCAACTTTTAGCATTTAATGATAGATCATTTGAGAACAAGAACAAATAGAAGATAAGGTTTATACTATTGATTTCCACAAGTTTTGTATACACTCAGTTTTACAGGAACACTCTGGAAAACCCAGGAAAATCAGAGAGAAAAGAGGAGAAATAGAGAAACTGAAGAAAAGGACCAAATCAAGACGATTAGTATAAATTCCAGGGGTCTAAATGAGAAGAAGACAGCTCGAAAAGGGCCCCCCTGCTGACAGGTGGGGCCAAGCGGCACCAGGGTGGGGCCATGCGGCACCACCTGGGCACACCACGTGTCCAGCTTCCCGGAAGCTTCCACCACCGACCTATGGAAACTCTAGAATCTACACCCGCCGTTGATTTAAGTTGGTTTGATCCAACGGCTCATATTCATCCCTCGGGGCTATAAATACAGGGGTAGACCTCCCACCTGAAACCCTAGAATTCATTATTCATTATTCTCTTTTAGATCGAGGTGTCCCTTGTATGGATCTACCTCGTAGCTAGTTATCAATAAATGATTAGTTCTCATTAGATCTAATCTAGAAAATAGAGAGAGAGAGAGAGAGAGAGGAGAGGTGAGAGATCAGAAGGAGCTTCCGAATTTGTCGGATTCTCCTCGAGCTTTGTACTTCTACGGATCTACTTCTTCATTGAATTCAAGTTCTTTATTTAATATTCTAAGTTCTCTATTTACTTTATTTCAGTATTTACTTTTAGTTTATTTATTAGATTCTTGCTTGCATCAAGTGCTCTAGTCTTTGCAACGCTAGAGTAGTAATTATTAGATTAGGCGTGGTGCTTAGTCTAGTGGTTACCTGGAATTGCACCCAATCCCACGCATAGTTTGTGTAGCCCCAGGTAGTGACAACCCTGACGACGACGTATTCCACCATATTCGGGTTGGTGTTTGTAGGACTTTAATTGGAGCTTCCTAGCCCTTTCTCACCCCTTTCTATGGTTAGTGTTCTGACATCCCAAAATAAGTAAACCATGAAGTATCTTTAATTCTTAGATTAATTAGAGACTTAGAACCTTATTCTCTCTCTCTCTCTCTCTCTCTCCACAAAAACTTATATATAGTTATCCTTAGACGGCCTTGATCCTTGATTAGTACACTTCACGTTCCCCGTGGAAATCGATATCTTGGAATACTCTTAGGTGAAGGCTACATCGGTATCTGTGCGCTTGCGGTGTGTGTTAACAAATACCAACAGTCTCCCGGGTACAGTGCCCTTTTTCGCTCTGTGTTCTGAGAGATACAATGTGCCACACTGGCAACTCACGCGACAACCACACTCCTTGACACACCAGGAGTACATAACACTAGCTAAGACACACCAATTAGCTAATACAAACTGTAAACACACGATACAAGACTCTAAAAAACACACACGGAAGGAAGTGCTCCATCGTGGGCGCGGTCACCATGACCGGGTCTCCAGCGTCAGCTCCCAGTTCAAACTGAACTTCTCCCGCCTTTGCTCGCTCACGCCACGTCACAAGTCCATGTCGGGTGTCATCGATTGTCCGGGTTTACGCCAACATGCTCCCCCTAAACCCGACACTCACCGAGATCCCTCGACTTCAATCAGATGCCTCATCGTAGAATGTTTCATCGCCCGACATCAACTTTGTCAATATGTCAAGACGCCGCTGCCTCCTCGGTGCACACTCTCTTGACATTGATCTCACCTCTCTCAATGCACTCCCTGATAAAGTGATATTTCGGGTCAATGTGCTTGCTTCTACCATGAAACACAGGATTCTTCATGAGTGTAATGGCCGAGTTGTTGTCAACAAAGAGGGTGGCAGTCTTGGGTTTCTTCTTGATGATTTCACCCATTAGATTTCTCGGCCACATAGCGTGCTTAGCTGCAGATGTAGCTGCCACAAACTCTGACTCACAGGAGGAAAGAGTCATTATCTTCTACTTCTGAGGGCACTAGGTTATCAGGTTTTCATTCAAGTAGAATGCCATGCCACCTGTGCTTCTCCTCTCTACAAAGAACACCACCATGATCACTATTTGAAAACCCAACTAAATCACTTGCATTGCCACCTTGGACATAGACAAGCCCATGATCACCGCTTCTCTCGGGGTTTTTGGCTCCTTAGTTTCTGCCAATAGTGCTTCTACATCTGAATCCATCAATTCTACCTCGGATGTGTTCTAGATCTGGTTCAGATCTTTAAATCTCTTCGGCTTTCTATTGAAGATGGCATAAAATTGCTATGATTGAACACCAAGTGTTGGGGTGTTAAGATACCCGGGGACCAACGTCTCACTGTATCTTTGGTTTTGGAGGGACACCCCGAGCCTTGGACGATTGTCGCGGGGCCAAGAAAGCGAGGACGGTGGTCCCGCCCGGATAGCGACCGCACGTGGGCACATCCTCGGGCAAACAGACCTCTCGATCACTACTATATAAATGATTTTGCACGATGTTTCCAAATGATTTTCCGTGGCGGACATTTGGAAAACCGCCACGAAAAATGGCTTGCTTTACCGCGGATCGTCTTTTTTAATTAACCATGGCGGTTTTAAAAACCGTCATGGTAAATGTATTAACCGTGGCGGTTTTTTCATGGCTGTTATTGAGGCACAACCGGCGGCACCAGAAGGCCCATCTTAACCCAAGTGAGCCCGATACGATTGCCATCATATATAAGGAAAACTTAACCCTAACTCACCCAACTCCCTCATTTCTCTCTCTCCCTCACCCCGACCCCCTCTCTCCACCGACGGGCGCCCCCTCCCCTTGAAAGGTCCTAATGGCTAGAGGGGGTGAATAGCCTATTAAAAAAATCTTGCAACAACACTAAGCACCGGGTTAGACAACAAGATGGCGTAGCAAATAAGCAATGCTTCAACTAGCTAAGCAAGCCACAAGTCAATTTCTATTGTCTCTAATCCACACAAGGTCTAGGTCGCTAGTTTACTCCTAGGTGAGCAAGCAAGACTAACTAATTTATCACTTGGAGCTAAACTACACTAAAAAAGCTAACAACCTAAGCAAGGCTACACAAGATATATCAAAGTAAATACACGAGGAGAAGTGATCGATATACCGACGTCGATGTGCAGAGGTGGAAGCCAATCACCGTGATCAACTAGAAATCTCCAACGAGCACAACAAGGTTGACACGATGATTTTTCACCGAGGTTCACGTGCTTGCCGGCAAGACGCTAAGTCCCGTTGTGGCGACACACTCACTTGATGTATGCTAAGCTTAATGGCGGTGCCAAATCCCCCTATGGGAGCTCAAGCAAACGATCACAAGAGAGGGTCCAACAAGCCACGAGCAATCCACTAGTGCTCCTTTCGCGAATCTCCCGCGGGGTAAGGAACGACCCCTCACAATCACCACCGGTGTGGCCTCAAACACGCTCCACTTGAGCTCAACACCGCCTCTTGCTCCAAGCCGCTAGGGAACCGGGCAAATTTCCAAGAAAAACAAGAATCCCGCGGCTTCTCCAAGGATGAAGTGCCTCTAGATGCAACCACCAATGCAATGCACTTCTATCACTCTCAATCTCACCAAGAATTCGAGTTATGGATGGAGAGATGAGTGGAGAGGAGTCTCACAAGCTCACTAGAAAGTTAGAGTGTTCAAATGTGCAAGAGAGATGGCATAGAACCGGGCAAACCCATATATATAAGCCCCCTCACGAGATAGAGCCGTTGCTCTAAAAAATTTGCTCTTTGCTTCAACCTTGCTTCGCCTCTTGCCAAGGGTTGCCAACACGTCCAAGATGACCACGTTATCACCAATGTTAGCACGTCGATAAGTTAGGCAAGATCGAAGTTAGTGCTCTCATGTCCTAAATGCAATATGCAAGTCAATTGGACCTAGAAGCACTTCACCAAAGGATTGTCACGGCATTCCCTCTTGATAGTCGGCTATCTATCCTATAATGTGATCACACGCTCTATCGTGTCTTGATCACTCAAAGAAAACCCTATCAAGATGCCTTTGCCTTGATCTCCCGGGTTCCTCTCAAGACGATCACCGAGCTTGACGATCCATCAAGTCCACCGACATTGTCCATGTTCATTATCATCATGCTCCTTGTCATCCACCTAATCCTTTCTTAAGTCACACACTTAGAGCAAAGGATTAGTCCACAAGTGTGTCATCAATTTCCAAAAACCAAACATGAGATTTCACCCCTCCCCACCGGCCGGCGGCCGCCTTCCTTCCCCACCGACGGCGGCTCCCTCCTCCCCTCCCTTGACCCGGCGGCTCCCTCCCTCCCCTCACCTCCCCCGACCCGGTGGCGGCAGCTCCCTCTCCCCACCTGATCCCGGTGGCGGCGCCTCTTCCTACCTTCTCTACGCCCCCCGGATCGGCGGCCCGGGAGCAGCGAGCGGGCGGCGGCCCGGAGCAGCGGATCCTCGGCGGCGGCGCCCCGGAGCAGCCGGATCCACGCGGCGGCGGATCCACGGCGACAGCCGGATCGGCGGCGGCGGCGCCAGACCCTAATGGGCCTGGCAGCCCGGGATCGGGGCCCGTTAGGGTTCGATCTGGATTTTTTTTTTTTTTTTTTTATTTCTTTGTGGCGGTCATCCGGCCCAAAAAAACCGCCACCGAAAATCCTACTATTTTCCGTGACCCTAGCTACGTGGCGGTTCTAAAACCGCCACGGAAAATGAAAATGACCGCCACGGAAGTTCATCTATGTAGTAGTGGATGTACCTTATATGATAAACAAATCCATCTATGTACCCGTGTGCTCCCCTTCGATTATAAAGGGGCGGCCGGGGTCTTCCCAGCCCATGCTCTATAAATTCTACCCATTCCACTCCTCCATCCACACGCCACAAAGCATTGTTCGTCTTTTCCATCTCGCCTTCACAGAGACTTAGAGTTCTGGCTCCTCTCTCGACCGTTTGTATCCCCTACTACAAGCACCCACAGTGCGAGATAATACAAGCTAGGTTGACACTGCTGGACGTAGAGCACCCATGCCTAAACCAGGATAAATCCTTATGTCGCCTCCTTCTTGTGTCCTTCTCGCACAACCATCCAGTTAGGGGAACATGCAGCGTTTTTAGTGGTCGGACTCTTTCGACCCCCCGGTTCTTAGAACACCGACACCCACCAAAAGAATAGCCTTGTTCACTTGTTCAATGTTCTGGAAATTATGGGGATCCCAACGGCTCCTCGCAAGAGCGGTGATACTTGCTTATTGCAAATGTATCAGCAGATTCTAGAGAAGAGAGGTCAGAATGACTGTAGTGCCATCCGCTACCACGTCCTGCAGAACCACGATAGCGAAAAAAATATCCGCATTGGGTACTGTTGGTATTTGATAAGCCTACAGAAATATTTATAATAATCCGCAAGCAGACGGATACCGGCGAGCACTTCACCCGGGAGAGGGTTTTAATATCGAATCCACAGGGAAACGGTTGAGGAAAGACTACGGTCTAATCTTAACCCGGAGTAGCACAAGACTTAAGAAGGTTGAGGGTATAGAGAGGATTACTAAAATATCTAGTTCTTGTCTTGGTAAGCTATGTTGATATTATCCTTATGGGGAAGCACCCAAGGGAAGTAAGGACTAAACTTACTCTCCCCCGGCACTCACACGCCCTACTAGTCCTATCAACGGGAGGTGGACTACAAAGGACTCAACGGGACTGTCACTCCCGCGATCTACCACCGATCCGGAAGATAGGGTGTATCTAATGAGATACCCGAGTCCAAACACCATGTTTGCCTTTGCGAATATTACTCTAATCTAGGCGCCAGATTAAAGTACTCAAAAGAGACTCGTAGACCAATAAGAATAAATATAACAATATTACTTACTAAAAGAAGAAGTAGATTACCAGAGTAACTTCCAAATGTAGATTAACTTCCACCGAGGTACAAGTATGGAGATAGCACCGACAGGCCGGCACTTCCTCCGATTCCTTCCCTCTCTCTATCTCTCTTGTTCTAAAGATTAGAACTAATGAGCTCTAATTCTCTCTTGCATACTAACTCTTCTAGTTCTAGTCTAGACCTAGAGGGAGACTCAGGGTCTCAGCCTGTTGATAATGAATGATAATGAGTTAGGGTTTCACCCTGGGGTCAGGGGGTCTTCTTATATAGGCCTTGGCGATGAACGATGACCATTGGATCAAACCGACCTCCAGCAACGATGTAGATACAACCTCAAAGTCGATTTACAGACCGACATAATAAGACGAAGTTGATTGGCCATAATTGCCTGGCGGCCGGCCTAAAATTGCCTGGCGGCCACCAGGGCATGGTCTCCTCTCGGCCTCTCGTCTCTTCTGGTGTCTTCTGGTATCTTCTATAGTATTTTAGTCCACATTTTGGGTTGAGTTACTTTACGGTCAAGTCTTGTCATTGTATGAGATGTATATTCCGAAACTTTCTCCATTCTTCTCTGCATTTATCTGTTAAGTCCCTGAAAATATATAAATCACCAAAGCTCGTGGAATTATGTTAGTTAAACCCCTAGACTTATGTTGATATTCATTTTAAGCCCTTATTCATGTTTAGTTGACTAGTAATATTATGCTATAACAGGTGTCAACAGGTACACACCCCCATCCGATATCGAGTAGGACGCGTGGTCATCGGCTAAGAAT
>JADLZK010003507.1:0-122308 GCA_015847255.1 Hyparrhenia diplandra
ACGATGACAAAGTGATGTCCCAAAATTTGCCCACTTCTCCTCGAAGTGCGAGCTTGGGTACGGAACACCTTCCACCCAACCTCATATCAAGCGGCGGACTTGGTGAGAACCTTCCAGCGGTAACTTCAGGGGGCACATACCTACGCCGGGTAACTCGTGGGATCTCCGAAACTCGCAGACAAAATCCGACGAATCCCTGCGCGACTACATCCCGGCGCTTCTCCAAGCAGCGGACTCAGCCCTAATGTGACGGATTCGGACGTCGCCGGGGCCTTCTTGGCCGGCACCACTTGCCGAGACCTCGTGAAGAAGCCGGGGCGCCGGACTCCCGAGGCAAACGAGCCGATGGACATCGCCACCAAGTTCGCCCCGGTGAGGAGGCTGTCGGGGCTCTCGTTCAATCGGGGGGGGCTCGGCAGGGAAAGCGCAAGGAAGAGGGCAGGATCGCAACCTCGGAGAGCAAGAAGAAAAAGAAGAAAGATAAGAGGGGCAAAGGGGCCACGCCCGCCAAGCGGACGATGAAGACATGGTGGCTGGTCGATGCAAGGGGCCCCGACCCCGCCACAAGAAACCCCATGACATGCTCAAGAAGCCATGCCGGAACCATAGCTCCGGTCCAAGCATACCCTCGGGAGTGCAAGAGGGTACGCCAACATTTCGCCAAGCTCAAGGCCATCCCCAGGGTGAAGAGGAAGAGGCTCCCGAGGGTGGCGCCGGCGGCAACGAGGAGTTCGAAGGTGAATAAGCGCTTCATGATCTTAGCCAGCGGCGGCACGGCAACATGTCCGTCTTGGCGGCGCAAGAAGGAGCGTCGGAGGTCTATGCCACGGGCCGAACCCGAAGTCTGCGCAAAGTGGGTGGACCGGGCCATCACCTTCGACCCGGTCGGATCACCCCGGCCACATCGAACGGGGCTTATCCACTGGTGGTGGATCCCATCATCGCCAACACTCGGCTCACCAAAGTCCTTATGGACGGAGGAGCGACCTCAACCTCATCTCACGAAGAAACCCTCGACCTCCTCGGGGTAGACAAGTCCAAGATCCATACGGAGGCCGGCATTCAACGGCGTCGTCCCGACAGCGACTAAAGCCCCTCGGGCAGATCGACTACCGGTTTGCTTCGGTGACCCCTCGGAACTTCAGGCAAGAGACTCTCACATTCGAGATCCTTGGGGTCCGCGGTGCTTACCACGCACTCCCTCGGGCGTCTCGCTACGCCAAGTTCATGGTCGTCCCGAACTACACGTACCTCAAGCTCAAGATCTGGGGGCCGAAGGGTGTCATCACGACCGCCCATCGCACCATCATGCATACGAAGTGCGACGTGGAGAGCGTGGGTATGCCGAGCACTCATCGCCCGATGCGAAGAGAAGCTTTGACGAAATCCACGATCGAGCAGGGGGGCCGCCGCCGCTGGAGCTCCAGGCCCTCCCGGGCACCAAGAAGATCCCACTCGATCCCAAGAACCCGAAGGGAGAAGGCTGCTGACCATGACTCGGACTGGATCAGAAATAGAAGCCGTGCTCGTCGACTTCCTCCGCCCGAATGCCAAGACGCGTTTGCGTGGGGACCGGTCGGACATGCCGGGCATACCGAGGGATGTGCCGAGCACTCCCTAGACATCCGGCCGGGCTCAAAGCCCGATCATGCAGCGCTTGCGCCGTTTGATGACGCCAAGCGGAAGATCATCGGCGAGGAGATCCACAAGCTACCGGAGGCCGGATTCATAAAAAGTATTCCACCCCGAAGTGGTTAGCTAATCTGTATTAGTAGAGAAAAAGAATGGGAAATGGCGGATGTGTGTGGACTACACTAGTCTCAACAAAGCATGTCCAAAGTTCCCTTTCCTTTGCCTCGAATCGACCAAATTGTCGACTCCAACTGCGGGATGTGAAACGTTGTCCTTTTTCTTGACGCGTATTCCGGTTATCACCGGATCAAAATGAAAGAGTCCGACCATTTCGCGACCTCGTTCATAACACCCTTCGGGATGTATTGCTACCTCACCATGCCCTTGGCCGAGGAACGCTGGGGCAACATACCGGCGGTGCATGCAAATCATCTTCGGGAACTCATTGGAAGGATCGTGGAGGCCTACGTCGACGACATAGTGGTCAAATCCAAGAAAACGTCGGACCTCGTGGGTGACCTCGGGGAAACCTTCGAGTGCCTAAACAACAAGGAGTCAAGCTCAACCCCAAAATGCGTGATTAAGAGGGTCCCCAGGATCTTCTTGGGTTTTATCGTCTCTCAACGAGGCATCGAAGCAAACCCAACCAAGGTTGACGCGATCACCAAGATGGGTCCGATCCAAGATCTCAAGGGGGAGTCTGTAAGGTCATGGGTCGCCTTGGCTTCATTAAGCGAGTTCATCTCACGCCTCGGGGAGAAGGGCCTGCCCTCTACCGCTCCATCGCAAGTCAGGCGCTTTGCCCGGACCCCCGAGGCCGAAGAGGCCCTCGGCAACCTCAAGAAGCTCCCGACAAACCCACCGGTCCCGGTACACCGCCAAATCCGGGAGAAACCCTGTTCTTACGTCACTGCCACTACCCGGGTGGTGGGCGGCGGTGGTCGTAGTGGAGCGTCGGGAAGAGGGGCACACGTTGCTAATTACAACGCCCTGTTTACTTCATCGGTGAAGTGCTTTTCCGACACCAAGGAGGTATTCGCGGATGCACAAGCTATTATGCGCCATCGTCGCGACACGAAGGAAACCCCGCCACTACTTCCTCGCGCACCCGGTTCTTCGTGGTATCCTCGTTCCCCCTCGGGAGATCCCCAAACCGAGAGGCCATGGGAAGAGTGGCGAAGTGGGCGGTGGAGCTCATGGGGCGAAACTATATCATTCCTTGCCCCGCAAAGCGATCAAATCCCAGGTCCTAGCGACTTTGTGGCCGAATGGACCGATACCGCTACCCCCCGCACCCATCCAGCGAGTCTTTGGACCATGTATTCGATGGATCCATGATGAAAGGCGGCGCGGGGCCGGTTTGTTTCTTCATCTCACCACCCGGGGTTCACACGGTATACCATCCGGCTACATTTTCCTCGCCTCCAACAACGCAACGCCGCACGAGGCGCAAGTCAGCGGTCTCCGGATCGCGGCGGACCCGAATCCGACGGTTGGAAACCGGGGGATTCGCGCAGTTGGCCATCGACCAAGTCATGATGGCCTCGGCGCGCTCACGACCAAGATGGAGGCGTATTGTCGGGAAGTGCGCAAATTGGAGGAAAAGTTCCATGGGCTTGAGCACAAGCATACGCCGAGACGCCTAAGCAACGAGGCCGCGGATGAACCGGCCAAGGTCGCAGCTAGAACCCGAGGTACCGTTCCCCGAACGTCCTCACCCGAGACCTCAATAAACCCCGGTCAAGTACACCCCCTCGGAAGTACCCTCGGGGGCTCACGAGGGCGGCACACAAACAAGCCACACCCGGGCTATGGCGGTCGGCCAGGTCCCCTGATTTGGAGAAAACCGATGGATGGAGTACCTCACCGAGGAGAGCTACCCGAGGACAAGACCGAGGCTCGCGGATTGCCAGAAGGCGCTAAGTCCTTCCTCGATTGGAGAAAGGGGAACTCTACAAGAGAGGAGCCTCGGAGTATACATGCGATGCATACCCCTCGGTTGAAGGCCAAGAATTGCTCGTTAACACCACCGGGGGAATGCGGTCATCACGCCGCCCGAGGAGGACTCTAGTCGATAAAGTCTTGAGGCAAGGCTTCTCTCGGCCCTCGGCGGTGCGACGGGCGAACCAAGTCAGCGTACTGCAAGGAATGCCAATTCTGGCACGCGCGGGGCGCACCTCCGGCTCAAGCAGCACGCAAACCGGACCTCTTCGTGGCCATTTGCGGTGTGGGGACTCGACATGATTGGGCCCCGAAAAGAGGCGCCCGGAGGACACACTCACGTCCTAGTCGCCCAGCGACAAGTTCTCCAAATGGATCGAAGCCCGAGCCGTGGTGAACCCTCACCGTGGAAACGGTGAAATTCTTTACGAATATCATTTCCCGTTTTGGAGTCCCGAACTCCATCATCACGAACAACGGAACCATCTTCGTGGGGAAGAAGCTCCTCGACTTTTGCGGCGACTATGGCATCCGAGTGGATACCTCGGCCGTAGCTCACCCCCAAGACCAACGGTCAAGTGGAGGCGTGCCAACGGCATGATCCTGCAAGGGCTCAAGCCGAGGATCTTCAATCGGCCTGAACCAATACGGGGGAAAAGATGGTACCAAAGAGCCGTCGGTTCTATGGAGCCTTCGAACAACGAAAAGCCGAGCCACGGGGGTTCACCCTTTCTTTCTAGTCTATGGGGGTGAGGCAATCTTGCCCACGGACATCGAATATGGGTCCCCGAGGTGCGCGAGCCTACAGCGAGCAAGGCAACCCGGCGAGGCAAGGCAAGACTCCATTGACCAAGTTGATGAAGCCCGAGACGTTGCGCTCGTTGCACTCACCGAGATACCAACAAGCTGCGCAAAGTATCACGCCAAGCGGTGAAGCCTCGGGAGTTCCAAGTCAACGACCCCGTGCTCGCCGAAGACAGACAACAAAGGGCGTCACAAACTCACGCCACCACAGGAAGGGCCTTATTTCATCGCCGAAATATTAAGGCCCGGAACCTACAAGTTGAAGAACGAGAAGGGCGAAGTCTACTCCAACGCACTGAAACATAGAACGACTACGCCGCTTCTACCCTTAAATTCCGCACTAGAAGTCAAACATCGGTGTTTTTTTCACTCAATAAAAGATCTACATCTTTTACGAAAAAGTGCTTCTTGTGCAAACCTCAAGGGAGTCTTAGCCTCGCCCAAAGACAAGACTAAAACTCCCTCGGGGGCTACATGGGGACCCCCTCGGGGACCCCTCTTTTCAAAACTTTTTTCGGGAAAAAAAGTTTTCTCAAGATACTCGAATTCGTTTAAGATTACGAAGGTCGCAAGACGCACAAATCCAAAGCAAGATAACCGAGGCAAAGCGGATCGCCCCTAGTGGCACCGTATGGACTGCCCCGGTGGCGTCCACGGTTACTATCTCGCGGCGGAGAAAGCAAGCGACCCGGCCACACAATAAACGAGAGATTCGGGAACGCAACCTTAAAAAACATGAGTGCACCCGCCAAGGCCATAGACCTCGGGCGGCGCCATTGTTTATACACATCCATCTCACAAGCTCCAATCTTTTCATGCAAGGAAGGATCGGGGCAGGGAGGCCTCATCTACTTGTGCCTCACGGCCGGCCCGACGAGGAGGTTTCGCACGCAGCAACACCCTCGGCGAAGTCGCTTCTCCCTGAGGGTGGCGTCGGACCCCTCGGCAAGCATCCTCGGACATGGCGCGTCCACCATCTCCGTGATCCGTCTCGTAGGTGGACTCTATGGAGGAGCGCAGGGGGACACACCTCGTCCTCTCAAACGCGAGGGACGAGCGAGTCGCGGCGCCATCCACAAAGTTATATAAACTTTGGGTCTTGGCGGCATCGGCGGCATCCCTCTCGGCGGGATCAACCTCCTCCTCGTCATCGGAGCCGAGGAAGAAGCCCTTCGCGACACCGGCCCGGCGTCTTGGACTCCATCGGAAGTGGGAGCCGACCACCGCCGAGGCATGTGCGAATGCCGTTCGGAAGGCGCCCGGGCTCGGTGCCAAGATAGCCGCCCACGGCGCCAGCGGCGGCTGCGCCGTGGGACCAACCTCAGGTTGTCCACCCCAAAGCGGCGGACTAAGTCGACAGGGGCATCAGCCCCCGGCAGATGATACGCTCTTGCTCCGACCCGGGCAAGCGTGGCCCGGTGTTGTCTACGCCCTCGGTCCGGACCTTCTCCGCCTCGCAACGCCAAGACAAAGATGGCATCGACAAAGCGAGTAATCAAGAACGGAAAAGCTTACAGAGGATAAGGACACACCCTGGCGCCACCGCCGACCAAAAGATGGCGTTGTGCTCCTCGGCGATTGACTGGGGCCGCTCTTTCTCCTCCCCGAGGGTCTCGCCCTCGGACACCAACTTTTCGCCCGTCACGAGTGTTTGGCGTCGCACATCTCCGCTTGCCGCGCCTCCTCCGACCGGTCTCGCTCGTCATGGGCCTCCTTGTAACCTGAAGGATCCGGGTCCGGCCTCCTCAAAATCGTGGCTCATTCGGGAGCCATGTCACCGCCATCTTCTTCCGGACTCGGACTTGGCCTTGATCAGCTCGGCCTCCGGTGGTCCGGTTGGGACTCCCTTTCCTCGGCGGGCGCAAAGCGGGAGGTCTCGCTCGGGCCTCGATCACACCCGAGTTTGACCAAGGGCATTCCGGTTCCAGAGCGTTCGGCGAAGGAGCTCGGACTTCTCCGGGCGAGCGACGGAGAGTGCGCAGCGACAATACTACTCATCAAGACGAAGCACAAAGGACATGCGGGGATGGCCATCAAGATGCTTACCGCGTCGACTGGCGAGAGGCGGCGGTTATGGTCTCCCGATCCTCGCTAGGCCCTCGGCGGCCCACCGACGGATCCGCTCATGGGTCCTCCACCCAAGACCCGGGACCCGATCATTGACAACGCGGGCCGCCAGTGACCCCCGGGCATTTTGCCCGAAGGGGGTATGGGGCGGACCGCCCCACGAGTCGGCTCAGAGGGAGGATATCTCCCCACCGGCAGCTCCCGCCTCCGGGAACCGGACAAGAGAAGTCGGGGGGCCCTCGGAGTCGACCCGGCACCGGCCTCGTCATGGCCGAAGACCGGCCCCGCCAAGGGCGCCTCGAACCGGACACGTGGGCGCGGGAAGTCGGGGGGTTGTGCGGCTCGTGCCGCCCGGGGTCAGCGGCCGAGCCGGGAGCAAGCGCGGAGACTTGCGCGTCTCCGCCAGCGTCGAAGAGCTCTCTTGCAGAACTCCCCGAACAAGAGGACCGCCTCCTCGGGGTGGGCGGCGGCACGATCTCCTCGGCGCGCGCCACTTGCTCGCACCAGGGCTGGGTGTCATGTGGGCGCGACCGAGCTCTGGGTGTCGATCACCATCTACGGCTGACCAACCCACCATCGCCACCATGGGCTGTCGCCGGGCGCGACCTCGGCGGCCGGGTTTGGGGACCAGGCCCCACTTGGGGCTCGGGGCCGGCACCACAGGGAGAGGACTCGACGCGGCCGCGAGGCATCTTGACCGGACCCCCCGGCTCTGCGCAAGACCGGTGAAGGGGATTGTGCACTAGCCTTTAGGGCCTTCTTGGGGTGCGAGAAAACGGCCGGCCCCGTTTTCCTAAAGTCAAGCGCACGTCAAAACAAGGCAACCATACGCCGGAAGAAAATCAAGATTGAAAAGGCGTAAAGGAAACTCACGGCTTGGGGGATCGCCCTCGGCGGCCGACGGGCTCGGGATGGTGCGACCTCGGCGTCACATCGGAGGCCAGCGCCAGATCCCCCACGACGACGCGTGATGCGACGGGGCTGGATCGGGACGGGGCCGCCGGCTCGTCCCGAACCCGTGCCGCGGGCCGGGGTACCCGCGACGGAGGCGTCGACTCCTCCCTTCGAGCCTCACCCCGTGACGCCCGAGGTGCCTACATGGCCAATGCCAATGGTCCCGGGGACTCGGGCAGGAAGAGCCCTCTGGTGCAAGGTGTCGGCGATCCCCGACGCCTCGGGCTTAGGATCGGGCTCAGCGAAGCCCCGACTCGGTCGAGGAGCCCCATGGCTCGGTCCATCCGAGCCGCCATGTCGATCATCCGACGAGTTCACGCGAAGCCGGTCCTCCGGATCCTCCTCCTCTTCGGTGGTCGAGGTGTCGGGTGACTTCGCCCGCCTCTCGTTTTTCGGCCCGACGCTTCTCGCGCGAGCCCACGTTTCTCTTCTTCTTCTCCTCCTTCTTCAACGCCGCCACGCAGCTGACGTTCCGAGCACGGCTCGCCGCCCGCGATCGGCATCCAATGCAAGACAAAGGCGGGGAGTCGCGGTAGTTCGACGGCCTGCGCAGAAGAAAGAGTGAGAAGCGCCATGGCGACAATGCCAAAGCAATGCAAGGACACCGAAGCCAAGAAGCACTTACCAGGGAGATATACCCCGGTCGGGGCGCATGGGGATCTCGGGATATGTGTCGGGTGTTGGACCCTAACGCATCCCTCACCCTCTTGGCCAGGGCCATCGGTGGAAAGCGAAGGCCCGACATCCGAGCACGCACCAAGACCGTGCGGCCTGGGTCATCTTGCACATGAGCAAGGGGCGAGCCATCAACGGCAACACCCGACGCCGATGGAAAGCGGCGACCACGGCCAAAGAAGATTCACGCCCTTCCTCGGAGCCGTAGGACCGCCTGCCTTAGGCCCTCCAACCGATGATGATCCCCTCCGAGGGGGACCCCAGCCCACTTCGCGGGCGATGCTTGAGGACACGCCCGGTGTACACGGGAAGCGCGTTTTCGTCGTTGCGGAGGTAGAACCACCGATCTTGCCACCCCTTGTTGGAGGAGGTGAGCTTGGAGCGATGTACCCCATCGGTTCAAGTTCGGCCGTCACTCCGAGGGCGGACTTGAGCGCCACGGCCTCCAACGCGCAGCGCCCTCCGTGGTTGGCCTGGCGCAACCCGAGGCGGTGGTAAGGTCCGCCTTGAAGAACCACAACCGGAGGTCCCAATGTGGCTCGATCCCCGTGAATCCCTCACAAAGGGTGACGAAGATGGCGCCTAGGAGATCGAGTTTCGGGGCGGATGATGAAGCTCGATTTCATAGTAGTGGAGGATCGCCGAATGAACCGCCTCGCCGGGCATACCAAAGCCGCGGTGAAGATCCATCAAGCTCACCACGTAGCCATCGGGAGGGTTAGGCTCCTCCTCGCCCAATCCGGAGCAATCCACCCGGCCCGCTTCATCGGTGCGGGGACTAAGAAGCCCTTCATCGACGACGCCGGAGCTTCTCCTCCGTCGCCGTCGCCCCGCCACGGCTCAAAGATTCAAAGACCTCCTCTCGCCGACACGCTACCCGACCGCGCCATGGATGAAAGGGAGGCGAAGGGTGGCAACCGCTAGCAACCCCGATCACACGAGCGCAAGGCAAGTGAATCTCTCCCTTAATCTCTCCCACACTATCTCTATCTCCCGATTCCGCAAAGAAGAAGGCAAGAAGGCGATGGCAAAGAGCAAAGGAGCAACTATCCGTACGCCGCGCGACCCCCATATTTATAGGGAAGGGAAGGCAAACCGCAGGCCCGGGCAACCAAACCGACTCCCGGAATGGACGGCCCATGATGGAACGGAAACCGCTCATCCAACGGCCAAGCCGCGCGGTGGAACCGCCAGCGCATTAATGCACCTTGACGGAGCCCTCGATCTCCGCCCCGACAAGAAGACGTAAGGCGCGTCCCATCGGGATCGCAAATGTCGCGCCACCTTGGGCGAGGCGACTAGACGCCCTCGTCTTCCGGGTCGTGGGTAAAACCGTCCGGCCACCCATATCCGGCGAGGCGCCCGACCCCGAGGGGGCAAAAAAGTCGATCCGTTGACGGTTCCCCGGCGGAAACCAAACGAGCCTCGGCCGACACACCCCGCACCCGCAGGCCGTGTTTGGGCCCATGAGGGTTTCACCGGTCGCCGCCTCGGGATAACCCGAGCCGAGGATAGGAGGAAATGCACAACCGCCTATACCCGGCCCCCCTGGGCTCTGGATTTCCGAACGTGTTTAAGGCCGCGGGTCTTTGCTTATAGAGATGTCCCATCCGTGGGAGGCCCACAGCCCTCGGGGTTGGTCCGCCCAAACCTCGGATCCGCTAAGCGGTCCGCAGGTTCTCATGGGGTGAATCTCGGATCACATAGCCGACCCCTTGCTCCGGCAAGGGCACGGGCACCCCGCTTAAACGGACCCGCTCAACGCTCACCGGAGCACGACACATTCAGCTTATTGGGGCATTGTAGACGTGTCTCCCCCTCCTCCTCCCCTTTTCGGGAGGCGACAGAGGAGCGTATGATCAAAGTCGAGGAGGCCTGGGTCGACCTTGCGCACATAAGCGCGGCCTCGGGCTGCCACGCAAAAATGAATAGACTCCGCACAAATAAAGCGCAATTTAAGAGCTGTTTTCAATCTTGCGGCGGCGAGATATAAAAGACCTCGAAGGAATCCGCCATTCCATTCGAGGCTAAGGGAGCTACACCAAGCGGGTGAGCTCGCAAGCACCCATTGTAGACAAACCACCCCGAGAAACAACAAAGGCGGCGGAACGGCGGAACCGAGGCGAAGTCCTCACTCGCCGGGGCTCGGGGGCTACCGTCGGGGACCTAAATATTGGGCCCCGAGACATTCTCCAAATCGTGAGAATCTGCCGCCCGCCAAGGCCCAGAAAAACCTAGCCCGCTATCATCCCGCACGGAGGGGACGGCCCGACGGACGATGGACCGAGCCATGGAGCCACGACGCCACACGACGGCACGGAATCGGCCTACGATGGCCTGAGACGGCCCACAAAGCGGCCCAAATGGAATCACCACGACGCAAAGAGCTTATTACTCCACGAAGGACAAGGTCAAGGACCTCTACAAAACAACGAACCATGACGTTCCGTCGCCGACAAAGCCCAAACCATGGCTCGGACTCGACCACGCATCTCCGTTTTTCCGAGGCCGGCCTAGCTCACCGACCCAGGGGAGAAATCTCGCTTAGTCCGAGGGTGGCCTAGCTCACCACCCCGGCGCAAAACTCCACCTCGCCCAAGGGAGACCAGCTCTCCATCCTTGGGTGAGGCGATAACAACTAGCCCGTCTAGGGTCGCCGACCCTCGGGGCGTGGGAGGTTCCGTCGGAGGAAGGAAACCGCCGCATTCAATGCGGTCGCACGGCAGCGAGGCACAGGTGCCATCGATTACCATTGATCAAATCGAACTACCGAATCGTCTCCCCAATCCGACCGATGGGGACGCAAAGCTGAACCGGTGACATGTTACGCCACCGGCACGACGGGAAACCAGGATGACACGGGTGCATTTCCCGAAGCACCGTCAAACGCCACGATGGGCGGACCCCGGGCACGACACGCATAGCCCGACGACCAGGGACCGGCCCTCGCCATGCGGATTGTGAGGGACGCCTCACAGACCCCGGGGGGGGCCGCGCCCAGGGCGGCACGTCCACCATCGGATCGGGACGGCGTGTCTTCGTCAAGCGACATCCAAGCCGGCCGACCCCTTTGGCGGCGCACATGCAACCGGTGCGGCCTCGGGAATTAGCCACCTAGGTGTCCGGTGTAAACATTATCTCTCTCCTTCTCCTATAAAAGGGGGAGTAATGCCTCATTAGAGGGGATTCGATTCGAGCCCGCTCAACTCCAGTTCACACGGAGGAAACCGCACACCACCACCACCATAACCACGATCGTGGGGCTTGAGACCAGCGTCTCTCCCCCCGCAGCCGCCCCAGAACCCCTACCGCGGGCTCACCTTTGAGCGCGAGGTAACACGAAGCAGACACACCCCCCGCTGGACGTAGGGCCCCGTTGGCTGAACCGGGATAAACCGGCAAGGCGTCCGTGTCCATCTTGCGCTACGCCATCGAGGGAGGAGGCACACGGCTTATAAATTCTTTATTTGCGGCACCCGAGGCACCCACCATTCCTAAACGCCGACAGCTACCTAGCCAAGTATCTAACCAAAATCTAGTTTATGTCCCATCCTTTACTTTTAAAATGTCCTAACTCCATAAAAGTATCTTTCACATTCATAAGACTCTTCCAAAAGTGTGAATCAGTTTGATTTCTTTGTACAACTCCCTAATGTTTTATCCTTGATGTATTTATTTCTTAATAGATCTTGCCATATCCCTTCCTCATTTAATAATTTGAACAATCACTTGCAAACATTTATTTTGAATTTCCAAGTCTAGAATTCCAAGACCCCCTTGGTCTTTTGGCTGCCTTAATATATCCCACTTAACTAATCTATATTTTCTTTTTATGTTGATCATTTTGCCAATAGAACCGTGATCTCGAAGCATTCGATTTTTCCAAAACTCCTTTTCGGTAGTTCAAAGAAGGACATCATAAATATGGGTAAGCTAGACAGCACCGAATTTATGAGTACCAACCGGCCCCCTACCGAAATGAGTTTGCCTTTCCATCCACCTAATCTTTTCTCTATTCTTTCTTCAATAATTTTCCAATCTTTATTATTCAACTTTTCTAAAATGCATGGGCAATCCCGGATATCGAAATGGGAATTTACCAATGGCACAACCAAAAGCTACGAATAAAAATCCTCATGTTCTTTAGCTCGGCCAAAACAAAAGACCTCACTTTTATGAAAGTTAATCTTTAAGCCAGATAGTTGTTCAAAGGTGCTAAGCAACAACTTCATGTTAGTTGCCTTTTCAACATCGTGGCTCATAAAGATAACGGTGTCATCCGCATATTGCAATATTGATAAGCCATCTTGCACTAAGTGAGGGATTACCCCTTCAACTTGACCCACTTCCTTGGCTCTGGCAATGAGTATGACCAACATGTCCGCTACTATGTTAAATAGTATAGGAACGGCCAGCTTCATCTAGATCAAATTAATTTGCTGGCGCCAAAAGTCCAGCACAGAAAATTCAGCGCGAGAAACACAGCATTCTCCATCGCTCTATCCTAGTCCAAGCAAGAGCATTTGGCACGCATGGATCACCAAACGCGGACGGTGACGTCTCCGTGTCGCTTGGGAAGATAGAAACCATAATGACTTTCTAGAGTGCACACAAAATCAAGAAAACTATTTGAGACTAGAAAGATATACTAGAAACCATCTTTTATGCAAATACTCTTCGAATGATGATTTAGGGTATGGGTTTTAGAAAGACTTTTGGAAATGCTCGACGCGATGAACTTGTCATTGATCAACTCTTCTCGTGTTTGCTCTTGTATTTTTGTTCCGGTAGGAGTTGAACTTCCTCTTCCTAGTTAACAGCCAATTCAAATCAAATTTAAGGCCAAAGTTCTAGATGCATGTAGGGGAAAAATGGAAAAAAGCAAGGTCTCCTTTAGTACCAAAAAAGAAAGAAAAACTAAGAGAAAATAGAAGTAAAGAGGAAATATTGGAATATGGCATGAAAAATAATATGACAGTGACTACTGACTAGACTAGGACAGTAGTACTCTTAGGGTGTGTTTAGATCCCAAAATTTTGGGACAAAATTACTGTAGCGGGTCATATCGTAACTGTAGCATGTTTCGCTTGTTAGTGGTAAATATTATCCTACCATGACGTAACTAGGCTTAAAAGAATCGCCTTGCAATGTACGCCTAAACTGTGCAATTAGTTTTTTTTATTTACCTAAATTTTATATCTTGGCAAGCGGCGTTTTTAGGTGTATTGAATGTTTCGATGTGATAGGATATGATAGAATGTGATGGGAATGTAGGAAATTTTGGAGAAAATTTGGGGCTCTAAACACACCCCTAGACAATCTATATGAAACTCTTGTTGAAAGTAACAAGTCTGCGAACCCACGCTTGAATAAACTGCGAGTATGTCAAATAGTCATTCTCTCCGCCAAAATATATATACGAAAGAACTGCCCCTTCCGCCTCTTCGCCGGGAAGGATCGGTCCATGGCTGGCGGCGCCGAGCGCACGGAAGCTCCCGCCCTGGAGCAAGGGCTCCTCGCGCCGGAGGTTAGTTGACCCGAGCACTTCCACTGTTCCTCCGGTTGGCCTTTTCGCGATAACCTTATCGAGATACGCTTGTTGGATGTTTTGGTTTGTACTTGTGTTTAGTAAAAATTCAACGTCAATACCTGATTGATTTAGTACTTGCGCGATTCATACCTTGGCACCTCGATCCACTGCAGTACGTCGAGATTTCAGTATTTCTTGCTAATTTGGCTGGATGGCTTGGGGCGTAATTAATTCTTGTGCTTTACTATACATATGGCCGTAGAGTCATGAGTAGAATTCTGGGTTGCAATTGGCAATTGCAGTTTTAATTAGAAGTTGCACTCGTTTTCTTCACTTTTTATTTCGGATAACTTGCTTGGTACATATCAGCAGACTACCCAAGCAAGAGGTTAAAAAAACCTAGTCCAGCAGAACTACCTACATCTCGTTCCGTTCCAAAGAAGGGTGCCGTTTTAGGTTTTTTATATATCATGTTTGATCGTCCGCCTTATTCAAAACAATTTTATATATATCATTTATTTTTCATGACTCATTTATCATTAGATACTTTAATACTGATTTATTGATTTTATAATTTTATAATTGACATAAATTTTTTTGAATGAGACAAACAAATCCAAACACAATGTTTGAAAGTAAAAGCGACACTCATTTTTTGGACGTAGAGAGTAGATCCAACTAATCTATAGGCTACCCAAATCCCCCCCCCACTACCCACTTATATTGGGCCAAGCCAGGCAACGTAAATCTTCTCTCTCCACCCATGAGCCTCTCTCTCTCCTCTTCCTTCCTTAACGCTGGCTCGCGGCGGCTCTCCTCGTCGTGGTTGTAGCGACTCTACTCGGCGTAGGCGTGGCGGCGGCTCTGATCGGGCGTGGGAGGCGGTTTCGTTTGCTCCCGAGCTCATCGCCACATAGGGAGCCGCAAGGAGTCGCCGTGAATGGCCCCCCGCCCTGCTCCTCTTCCTTCTTCTCGTGAACGGCCCCCTGCTCCTACTCCCTTGCCCCATGTTCTCCGCTCCAGCCGCTGAGGGTTAGAGCCACCACCACGGCGGCCAGCGCCCGCCTCCACCGGCCGATGAGGGCACTAGATGCGGTAGCCCTCGCGAATGGCCCCACCGTGTATATAAGAAGACAAAAGAGAGGTTGTCAAGTAGGACCACATGCACTCTCTATTAGGGACGAAGTTTGGTACCAATTTTAAGTAGTATCTTCTGGAGTTAAAAACTAAATTTGGGTAGTATTAAAATAGGTAGCTACCTAGATAGAGTTTTAGGTAGTCTGTTTTTAGGTAGTGTTGGTGGAAATGCTCATCTCCAACATAACTACCTAAATTATATTTTAGGTAGGTTGTTATTTTTATACTACCTAAATTTTGCATCGAACCTACTCAAATGTGCAGTCGTGGGGATGCTCGCTTGCGTGTGCCTATGCGTGGCAGAGACGACAACCATGCGGTAGGGGCGGCAGCAGCGGCGCCACTGCAACTAAGTGCTCACTAACCTGCCTAAGGACGAGATGAGAAAGAAGATGACTTTTTTTTAAAGAACCCTGTTCATAAATATTTGTGCAACTTTTATGTCAGGTTAATGTTGTATATAAACCTCTGCTAATATTCTATTTAATCAATCAAGTTTTTTGAAGTAGAGAGCAAAGATTCGAACCCGTTTGGATGAATATAAGATCCGAGTATAAAACCCGAACACCGCATTTTATTAGACGATAGGAAGAAAAAAAAAAAAAAAAAAAAGGTTTTACAACTATTTACATCACTCCACTTCATCCACCCCACTCTCCGGGCAAAAACGCCCAAGCCTAAACTCTCTGAAAAACAAACACCGGCCTGCGCAGACATGAAGAGGGACAACTACAACTAGAATTTAAGGACTGGAAAGTTAAAAAAAAAAAAGAATTTAAGGACTGGAATGACATTGTTGTAAAAAAAAAGGACTGGAACGACACTTTGTGAGACTGACTGCAGCGGCGTACTCCACGGCGTACTGGAGGAGGTTTTTAACGTAAAAAGAGGTGCAGCGGCGTACTGGGAGGCTACTGTATGCAACAACACGAGCTTTGATTCCGCTAGGGATCGAAAGCTTCCCGGAGGCCCGCTACAGTGATCTATGGCCCCACCACCACGCTGATAGAAGAGAGAGAAGGGGAACGGGTGGACGAGAGCGAGCGCGCAGCATGCACCGGTGGGGCCTATTGTTTTAAGTAACTAAAAAATATTATAACTCACAAACTAAAAGATAAAATTAAATTCTGATTACACCATTAAATGTTTTTAATAAATTCTTCAAAAACTAGATCTCACATGAATATATTTAGATAAAATTATAAACGGATCCCACTATTGGTAATTGGTTTATATAGTAAGATATAAAGGAGTGATGAGCGCGGGAGAAAATACTGTAAATGAGGGAATCTTGATGACCAGGATGTATAGAGGAAGTAAATAGAGAAACATGAGTGGGGATAGTCTGAGTTTTAAAGACCGGGATAATACACCTGGCTCCCACGTCCGGTCTAATAGCCGCTGACACGTGGAGCCCACGTGTCATCCACTTTCTTCCTTCCTTTGGCATCGATGAGCTCGGCCGCGTCGCGGGAGGGGATGGGGCCTCGCGGGGAGGGGATGGGGCGTTGCTGGGACTCTGGGAGGGCCATCTGCAGTGGTGAGCGCCGATGGGAGCAGGGGTGCCGCCGTTCGCCGGATCTCTGGTAGGGAGCTGTGCGGACGCCGCCGGGAGGGCCATCTGCCATCTGTGGTGGGAAGCGCCACTGGGAGCAGGGCCAGGGGCGGCGGCGTCGGAGATAGCCGGCACTGCGCCTCTTTCCCGCCGTGCTGGAGGTCCGCCGACGGGGATGGCCACCCGCGCCATCTTCCGCACCGGGAAGACTCGGCCAGCGGCGGGCATGACTAAGGGGTGCCGGGACATGGCCGGGGTAGCGGATGAGGGCGCTGGACAGATGGCCGGTGTCGGGGCTGGGCAGTGCAAACAATTTATCTCCTTGGTTCTTTCAACTCATGGCCGCGTTCTGTTCCAGGGCATTTCACTTCTGTTGTTCCTAAGCTAAGCTGATGGGCATATTGCTTGCTAGTGCCAGCATACTGATTGCTGTAATTGCTACCTTTACACATGAGTGTTGAAACTAAAACCTGAACTTGCACTCTGGATTTGGTCTTGCTGAATCAATACGGAAAGGCTACTGTCTTAATTTAGTCAATGCCTGTGTGTCAATGTATGATGATTTGCATACATAGTCAAAGTGCTCTTATCTGTTAGTACCTGTGCAATTTTTTGTTTAATAGAGCAGCAACATAGTCTTGGTTCCAGGAATCCAACCAACAAGTATACACTGGAGATGGATCAGTTGACTTTTCTGGAAATCCTGTTGTCAAGGAAAGAACTGGTACATGGAAGGCATCTCCATTCATATTAGGTAATTGCCCAGAGTAAATTCACTAAGTGCATTCTTTCAATTTATTCCCACATAACCTGCAATAAACTGTTAAGGTCAATTTAGGTAATGAATGCTGTGAACGACTGGCCAATATTGGCATCTCCACGAACCTTGTTACTTACTTGAAAAAAAAGTTACATGATGGCAATGCCTCTGCTGCTAGCAATGTGTCTGCATGGCAGGGAACTTGCTACTTGACTCCACTTATTGGAGCAATTCTGGCTGATGCATACTGGGGGAAGTATTGGACAATTGCAACATTCTCCACAGTATATTTCATCGTAAGTCATTTTTGCTCTCAAGTCACACAAACACACGCACACACAAACTAACGGACATGCATGTAATTTATTCCTTTCTTGACTGATGAATAGGCCCTATTTTTCTTTGTATTCCATTCAACTTCAACTGATCCTGGGATAGCCCCATTAGTTTGCTATGATTTAACTTGACGTCATCTTTTAATTTTATAGGGGATGTCAATACTGACTCTTTCAGCATCAGTTCCTATGTTCATGCCTCCATCCTGTGAGGGATCCTTTTGCCCACCAGCAAGTCCTTTTCAGTATACTGTCTTTTTTCTTGGTCTTTATCTGATTGCCCTGGGTACTGGTGGAATTAAGCCATGCGTCTCATCCTTTGGAGCGGATCAATTTGATGATACAGATCCAGCTGAACGAATCCAGAAGGGTTCTTTCTTTAATTGGTTCTATTTTTCAATAAACATTGGTGGTCTCATATCAAGCAGCTTTCTGGTTTGGGTGCAAGACAATGTAGGATGGGGACTAGGCTTTGGCATTCCGACAGTATTCATGGGACTGGCAATCATAAGCTTCTTCTCTGGCACATCACTTTATAGGTTCCAAAAACCTGGAGGTAGTCCCATTACACGAATATGCCAGGTGATTGTTGCCTCTTTTGCGCAAGTGGAATGTGCATGTCCCAGAGGACAGCTCTCTCTTGTATGAGCTACCTGATGGGGTATCAACAATTGAAGGGAGTCGTCAATTAGAGCACACAGATGAACTCAGGTATACACTCTTAATAAGATGAAACTAGAAGCAGTTGCAAATTGAGATAGATTGTGAAGCTGTATGAGGTGAAGATGATAATATGATTGATTGCCACACTTCTGAGATGAAGAAATAGTTATTCCATAGGAAAGAATAGTAGTTGTTGTCAGTGTGATGCTTGTAATACAGAACAAAGTTCTTTGCATAGGAAGCACTCGCTTTTGCCCATGTACAAGAATTCACAGAAATATAGAAAGTATTAAGCCTGAAAGATATAGCTTCTCTTACTTTGTGCTTGAATCAGACAATCAATTAGACATACTTCAATGTTCTGATTCTTTCATTAAATCAGCATATTTACCTTTGCGATTGATCATGTTCCCAATTTGTTTTTTTTTTTTATCTCGAACACATCTGTTGTGTATTATAACATATAAACAAATCAGAAAGTTACTCTTCGAGAAAAACCGAACCTCATGCAGAGATATATCTCATATACTGACTAGAATGGCAAAATGATTTTGATGCCTTCTCTGCTAGATAATTGGACATCTTCTGATCAACCTAGGCTTATGAGCCTGTTATGCCATTGAGTATATACTTGCAAAACATGTTTAGTGCATCAGACTAGCACATACGTTTATCACACATACTAGGCTTTTTTTTTCCCTCTGTTATTGTGCCTAATAGATTAATATTTTTGACTTGCTTTTCGGATAGCTATTCCTGTTTGCCTTCTTTCCATAATTGTGTGGGAGCTATGGGCCTAACATATTTGAACCGATTTTTTATTCAGATGTTTAGACAAGGCTGCTACAGTTACCGAAGTTGATGTGAAAACGGCTGACTTCAACAACCCATGGCGGATATGCACTGTCACCCAGGTGGAAGAACTGAAGATACTAGTAAGGATGTTCCCTGTATGGGCCACAACAATAGTGTTTTCTGCTGTATATGCTCAGATGTCGACAATGTTCGTGGAGCAAGGGATGGTGCTTGACCCATCCTTGGGTTCTTTCAAGATTCCTCCAGCTTCACTTTCTACTTTTGACACCCTAAGTGTCATCATATGTGTCCCGATGTACGATTACATTGTGGTTCCAATAGCCAGGAGATTCACTGGCAACGAGAGGGGTTTTACAGAGTTGCAGAGGATAGGCATTGGCCTGGTAATTTCCATCATAGCAATGTTAGTCGCTGCAGTCCTCGAAATCAAGCGGCTAGCAATGGCCAGGGAAGCACACCTGGTGGATCAGAACGTTCCTGTCCCACTGAGCATACTCTGGCAAATCCCTCAGTATTTCCTGATCGGTGTAGCGGAGGTGTTCACATTCATCGGAGCACTCGAGTTCTTTTATAATCAGTCACCGGACGCCATGAGGAGCGTCTGCAGCGCACTTAATCTTCTCACTGTTTCCTTAGGGAACTACCTCAGCACGTTCATTTTGACAATGGCTGCATACTTCACTACAAGGGGAGGTAGTCCTGGATGGATTCCTGACAACTTGAATGAAGGGCATCTTGATTACTTCTTCTGGCTCATTGCTGGCCTCAGTTTTCTGAACTTGATTGTTTATGTCATCTGTGCTGGCAAATACAAGAGCAAGAAGGTAGCTTGAGTTTACGGTCAGGAGCTGGATGGTGTGCCATGTTATTGGGGACGCTTCACTTTGAAATATGTATATATGTTTCCCACTGCATTAACTCTAGCTGAATTGCGGAAACAACGATCTGTAACTGTTGCAAAGCTTCTATTTCTTATTGTACTGGGATACTAAATTGATATACATTCGCACCTTCTATTTTTTGTGTGTATTTTGCCTATTGGAAGTTGCTGAATGTAGACAATCTCGCATGTTTCTACTCTGCTGTCAAGGATTTTGATTGCTATTTTTCTTTCTAGATTTGTGGTCACGTTTAACTCTTGTATATGCATCAATGTGCTGGTTGAACTCAAGGAGGCCTTGGGACAGGACTTACCTTCTGTACATACAAGGCACCCCTGATCTGACATTCTCTAATTAATGGCGCATCATTGTGTTTCTTGCTTCCTGTGATATTTTTGCCGAGCACAGGCTTCTTGGCTTCTAGCTAGATCTCACGGTCGCGGGGACCCACTTTTTATGGAGTGTGAGGAAGCCGTGATGAAGTCTGAGCTCCCAAGGCAGGAATCTGCCTGCCGTGCCGTGCAGGGGTGAGCTATGGCTCCGCAATTTTCTGCTCTTCCGCATCTCTTTGTGCGCTTTCTAAGCAATAAAAAAGTTCTTATCCCTCAGTTGAGTCTCAAGTGGATATGTGGATTGGCCGCTGCTGGGATTTGTTTTAGGTTTTTATTAGGGGCCCATTGATGGCATGACATGACGAAGAACGCACTGGCCAAATACAAAAAGGTGTCGCACACTCAAACTTACGATTATCTGCAGTTTGGTCTCGATCAGGAGTCTGAATCTGAAGCTTAGAGGATCATGGCTCCACTTTTTTTTTTAAATAAATAAATAAATAAAATCTACAAAATCTTTTTATGAAATTATCAAAAATCAGTTTGGCCCTCTTCGCCCACGTTCAGATAGCAGTTGCCCTCCAATGGCCCTCTTCTCCAACGCCAACAACTACCTCGCACCCCGACTCCAATTCCGGCACCAACCCTAAGAGGCAGAGAGCCCAAGAGATCAACGGACCACCGGACAGCAACAGCAGCGGGGCTCCGGTGCCGTATCCTTCACTCATTCCGCCCCTGAAACGTACCCAGATCTACAAGCTACTCCAGTCGACTTCCATAAATACCACTCCCGCGATTCCACCTTGGAGTTGGACCGCCGGCAGTTCTTTGCTTCCAGCCAAAAACAGGATAGAAAAAAAAAAAAACTGTTCTTGCTCCGATTGTCTTTAGGCTTCGCTGCCCTCCTACCGCGCCGTGTCTTCGCCGGGATCGGTCCATGGCCGGCGCCCCCGAGCGCGCGGAGGCGGTCGCGCTGGAAGAAGGGCTCCTCGCTTCGGAGGTTAGTTAACTCGACCACTTCCACTCTCCCTCCTTATACTTAGATAGAGAGGCTCTGTGGACTTGTGTTTAGATTTCTTGGATGTGTCGGTCAGATTGGTATGGTAGCCTATTTTAGGGAAAATCACGCCTTGGCGCACCGGATTTAGAAGACTTTAAGCTCAGCAACCTGATTGATTTAGTACACGATTCTTAAGGATAGCTTGGGACCTCCACTAAGTCGAGATTTCAGTATTAGTTGTTACTTTGGCTGGATGACTTAGGCATAATTTTTGCGCTTTATTATATAATAAAAATGTAATGGTCATGGAGTCATTAGTACAATTTGAGGTTGCACTTGGCAATTCCGATGTTAATTAGAAGCTTTTACTCTTTTTGCTCACTTTATTTTGGATAGATTGCTTATACATAGCTGAGCCTTAATAATTTATCTCATTGGTTCTTTCAACTCATGGCCGCGTTGAAAAGCACCTTGTGTTCCAGGGCATTTCACTTTTGTTGATTACTTGATTCTAAGCTCATGGGCATATTGCTAGTACCAGCATATTGCCGTAGTTTGCTTCCTTTTGCACATTAGCATTTCCTTTTGCACATTAGCATTGAACTAAAGCCTGTGCATCAATATGTTATGATTGGCATACATCATCAAAGAGCTCTCGTCTGTTTGTACCTGTGTTATTCGTTTAACAGAGTAATAAAATAACCTTTGGCTGCAGGAATCCAACCAAGTTGTATATACTGGAGATGGATCAGTTAACTTTTCTGGAAACCCTGTTGTGAAGGAAACAACGGGTAGATGGAAGGCATGCCCATTCATATTAGGTATTGTCCAGAGTAAATTCGCTAAGTGTGTTCTTCCAATTTAATCCCTCATAACCTGCAATTAACTATTAAGGTTAACCTAGGTAATGAATGCTGTGAACGACTGGCCTATTATGGCATCTCCACGAACCTTGTTACTTACTTGACAAAAGGCTACATGCTGGCAATGCCTCTGCTGCAAGCAGTGTGACTACTTGGCAGGAACTTGCTACTTGACTCCGCTTATTGGAGCAATCCTGGCTGATGCATACTGGGGAGGTATTGGACAATTGCAACATTCTCCACAGTATACTTCATTGTAAGTCATCTTTTCTCTGAAGTGCCATTGTAACACTGTTGGAAAGGCAAATGCGAGTAATTTGTTCCTTTTTTGACTAATGAATAGGCCCTCAAATTCTTTGTAGCAGACTACAAGCTTTTGCTTAATTCATGTTTAGCCCATACACATAGTGCTACATTCAACTAATCCTGGAATTGCCGTGTTAGTTTGTTATTATTTTACTTGACATCATCTTTTAATTTTATAGGGGATGTCAATACTGACTCTTTCAGCATCAGTTCCTATGCTCATGCCTCCATCCTGTGAGGGATCCTTTTGCCCAGCAGCAAGCCCTTTTCAGTATACTGTCTTTTTCCTTGGTCTTTATCTGATTGCCCTGGGTACTGGTGGAATTAAGCCGTGCGTCTCATCCTTTGGAGCGGATCAATTTGATGATACAGATCCAGCTGAGCGAATCCAGAAGGGTTCTTTCTTTAATTGGTTCTATTTTTCAATAAACATTGGTGCTCTCATATCAAGCAGCTTTCTGGTTTGGGTGCAAGACAATTTAGGATGGGGACTGGGCTTTGGCATTCCAACTGTATTCATGGGGTTGGCAATCATAAGCTTCTTCTCTGGCACATCACTTTATAGGTTCCAAAAACCAGGAGGTAGTCCTATTACACGAGTATGCCAGGTGATTGTTGCCTCTTTGCGCAAGTGGAATGTGCCTGTCCCAGAGGACAGCTCTCTCTTGTATGAGCTACCTAATGGGGTATCAACAATTGAGGGGAGTCGGCAAATAGTGCACACAGATGAACTCAGGTATGCCATCTTATGAGATGATGATAGTAAAAGCAACTACAAACTGATATACATTGTGAAGTTGTACGTGATATAGATAATAATATGATTTGATTGTCATACTTCGGAAACTGCGAATAATTATTACTTAGTAAATAATAGTAGGCCCTATGATGCTTGTACGGAACAAATTTCTTTCCATAGGAAGGGTCTGCTATCTGCCAATGAACAAGAATGCTTTCAGAAATAAAGAAGGCATTTAGCCTGACAGATAGCTTTCTCTTGCGCTGTGCTTGAATGAGACAATTAGACATACTTCAGTGTTCAGATTGTTTCTTTAAATCAGCACATTATGCCTTCGTGATTGATCAGCTTCCCAATTCGGTATTATATTATTTGTTTTTCAACACATCTGTCCTGAAATGTAACATGAACAAACAAGAAAGTTACTCTTGTAGAAAAATCAACCTCATGCTGAAATAGACCTCATATACTGATGGAAGTGGCAAAATGATTTTGATCTCTGCTTACTTATAATTGGATACTCGTGCAAAATCAACCTAGGCATATGAGCCAGGTATGGTATGGCATTCCATTCGGTATATACTTGCTTAGTGCACCAGAGAGTGGTCATTCGATGCATGCTCACAGCATATACAGTTAGTGCATGGAGTGTATAGTTTTGGAGGAATTACTTAGTATTAGTGGTTATAGTATAACCTGGCAGAGCACCATAGTCAAGAGCAAAATTTTAATTGGTTACTTCTGAAAATAGTTTTTTACTAGTTTCTGCGTCAATTCCTGATTTTTGCTTTTCAGGATTTATTTTTATATAGTCCTCCATCACAAATTGTAAGCCGTTTGTGTTTTTTTTTTTACCCCAAGTTTGACCACTGTCTTATTCAAAAATATTTGTGCAAACGTAGTTAAATTTAAGTTATTCTTGAAGAAGTGATATTTTGCACAAAGTTTTTAATAAGGGGTCAAACTTGGTATAAAAAAGTCAAACGACTTACATTGTGGGATGGAGGAAGTACTCAATTGCAACTTGTAAGCACACATACTAGGCTTTTTTTTTCCCTCTGTTATTTTGCCTAATAGATTAATATTTTTGACATGTTTTGGGATAGCTGTTCCTGTTTGCCTCCTTTTCCATAATTGTGTGGGAGCTATGGCCCTAACATATTTGAACCGATTTTTTTGTTCAGATGTTTGGACAAGGCTGCTACAGTTACCGAAGTTGATGTGAAAACCGCCGACTTCAACAACCCATGGCGGATATGCACTGTCACCCAGGTGGAAGAACTGAAGATACTAGTAAGGATGTTCCCTGTCTGGGCAACAACAATAGTGTTTTCTGCTGTATATGCTCAGATGTCGACAATGTTCGTGGAGCAAGGGATGGTGCTTGACCCATCCTTGGGTTCTTTCAAGATTCCTCCAGCTTCACTATCTACTTTTGACACCCTGAGTGTCATCATATGTGTCCCGATGTACGATTACATCGTGGTTCCAATAGCCAGGAGATTCACTGGCAATGAGAGGGGCTTTACAGAGTTGCAGAGGATGGGCATTGGCCTTGTAATTTCCATCCTAGCTATGTCAGTTGCTGCAATCCTCGAAATCAAGCGGCTAGCAGTCGCCAGGGAAGCGCACCTGGTGGATCAGAATGTCCCGTCCCATTGAGCATATTCTGGCAAATCCCTCAGTATTTCCTGATCGGTCTGGCGGAGATTTTCACATTCATCGGAGGGCTCGAGTTCTTTTACGACCAGTCGCCAGACGCCATGAGGAGCCTCTGCAGCGCACTTAATCTTCTCACTACTGCGTTCGGGAACTATCTCAGCACTTTCATTTTGACAATGGTGGCGTACTTTACCACAACGGGAGGTAACCCTGGATGGATTCCTGACAACTTGAACGAAGGGCATCTTGATTACTTCTTCTGGCTCCTTGCTGGCATCAGTTTTCTGAACCTGGTTGTATATGTCATCTGTGCTGCCAAATACAAGAGCAAGAAGGCAGCTTGAGGTGCGAAGGCCCGTAGCTGGATGCGCGCCATGTTATCGTAGACGCTTTCAAAATCTGTATATATGTTTCCCACATTAACTCTAGCTGAAACAATGATCTGTAATTATTGCAAAGCTTATTTTTCTCATTGTACTGTACTATAAGTTGATTATACACTCGCATTTCCACTTTCTGTATATCTCACTCACATTTCACATGCCTCTACTCTGCTAGTATCATGGCATCCCATTCTGACATTCTGTGATGGCACGTTGTGAGTTGACCGTGGTTTTGGTTGGCTCAGTCGGTTGTCTGATTGTCTCCTATCGGACACGCATACTGTATTTTACCTACCATCATTTTTGTTCTGGTTCCACTCCGGAAAGTTAGGTACTGGAAGCTGATGAAACATGCAGGTTTAGCAAATGCAGACTCCTTCCAGGACAGTCGAGTCTCAGGCTCTCAGCACGGTAATTCCTGTTGAGTCTCAGGCTCTCAGCACGGTAATTCCTGTTGTACGCCGATTTGTTTCGGCTTATTTCAGCATATTAGTATACTCTGTCAAATAACTCTATTCACTCAGCTGAAATCAACCGGCTTCCGAGAATCCCCAGCCCCATCCTGAATCCTGACACCCCCGCCTATTCCTCCCGAGAATGCGCAGAGTGCAGTTGACTTCTGACTTGCCTACTGCTGTTTAACGCTGCAATATGCATTGGTTAAGTTGGCGCCACTCCAGGCAATTAGCATTAGCACTCATGGTCAATGCGTTGCGGTTAACGACGTGGGGTTAGCATGGGAGCACGTCGTCGGAGCGAGCTGCGACGGGAACGTGGGCTACTACCAGCCTGACCACCGGTTTTCAGTTGGCCATATACATGTCTGAACGCATCATGCGTGCGCCTTCTGTCACCGTACCTACCGGTCGATAACTGAAGCGCCTGTTCGTCTTCTAATCCGATTGATAAAGTAGATAGATAGATCAATTGAACAATTTGTCGCGTTTGCGTTTGTCTAGCAGGACACAGGAGTGATAAAGTAAGATAGCATGCAATTGCAAAATGATATGGCACACGAGTGTCCTGGACAAGAACTGACGCAATTTTACACAGCGTCCACGGGGTCTGCAGGCACTGCGTGTGTCTCGATGAGAGAGCGATGATAGGGGGAAAAAAAAAGACGGAGTGGAAAAAATAAGGTTGCATGCGGCGCCTACATGGCCAGCAACAACGCATTTCAGGCTCAGCTGCGCAGGCCGCACGTAGGCCAAACAACGAATAATTGCAACGCGCGGCCGGCCGCCGGCCGGGAATCTCGTCGTCCGTCCGCGCGCTCTCGACGCAAGTCATCTTCCTCCTCCTTCCATCCCAACTACTACCCAGTCTACCATTCTCATCCGCGCCTTATTTCGTCCGTCGTCTCCCTCCCTCTTGCCATATAAAGATCGGTTACTCCAAAGCTTGCCGGCCGGCTTTTTGCGAACAAATTGCAATACTTGCACGCACGTACTACAGAACCACCGACCGTAGTTGCATTGCATTGCTGCTGCTCCCCCCTTGATCTGAGGTTTTTCAGGCCGGCCGGCACACCGGGGTTTCAGGATGTGGTGCTGCTCCGGCGCGGTGGACGAGACCCACGCCGCGCCCCGCAGGCGGCCGCCAACCCGGCCGCGACGCCACAGCGAGCACCAGGTTATTTCCCTCTCCCCTCTCGGTTCTCCTCTTTTACTGGCGCCATCCATGGCTCACCGTGCGCATTACGTTGCAATGATGATGCTGTGTGCGTGCAGCACAATATCCGAGAGGGCCGAGCATGCCGAGAAGCGGCGCCGCGTCTGCGGCCAAGGTGCTGCCCATCGACGTCCCGGCCGTGGCGCTGTCGGAGCTGAACCGGCTCACGGGCAACTTCGGGGACAGGTCGCTGGTCGGGGAAGGCTCCTACGGCCGCGTCTACCGCGCCAAGCTCGGCACCGGGGAGACCGTGGCGGTCAAGATGTTCGACAACGGCAGCTCCTCGGGCCAGTCAGAGGCCGAATTCTGCGAACAGGTGACAACACGAAAATTAAGCATGCCATTTAATTTTACCCCAGTCTGAATAGCCCAAATTAACTGACGCCTATCTCGATCGGTGGACTGCAACCAACCGCAATGCGATCGATCTGCAGCTGTCCGTGGTGTCCCGGCTGAGGTGCGACCACTTCACCCAGCTGCTGGGCTACTGCCTGGAGCTCAACAACCGGATCGTGCTGTACCAGTTCGCCACCATGGGCTCCCTCTACGACATACCCATGGGAAGAAGGGTGTGAAGGGCGCGGAGCCCGGGCCCGTGCTGACATGGAGCCAGCGCGCGCGGATCGCGTACGGGGCGGCGAGGGGCCTCGAGTACCTGCACGAGAAGGCGCGGCCGTCGATCGTGCACCGCGACGTGCGCTCCAGCAACGTGCTCGTCTTCGACGGCCACGACGCCAAGATCGGCGACTTCAACCTCACCAACCAGTCGCCGGACTCCGCCGCGCGCCTGCACTCCACCAAGGTGCTCGGCACCTTCGGCTACCACGCGCCCGAGTAAGACTTTACCTCAAGTATCCAATTTTGATTGCTCACCTCAACACCTGTGTGTTTAATTTGCATTGTCGTCGATGGATCGATCAGGTACGCGATGACGGGGCAGCTGACGCAGAAGAGCGACGTGTACAGCTTCGGCGTCGTGCTCCTTGAGCTCTTGACGGGGAGGAAGCCCGTGGACCACACCATGCCCAAGGGGCAGCAGAGCCTGGTCACCTGGGTAGGATCCTTCATCCATGGCCGGCCGTCTGCAGCAACTCTGCATGCCATGAATTCAGTCGCCTGATTAATCAACTAACAAATTTGTGACTTGTTCAGGCCACTCTGAGACTGAGCGAGGACAAAGTGAAGCAGTGCGTGGATCCCAAGCTCAAGGACGACTACCCGCCGAAAGCCATGGCCAAGGTACGCCGCCGTGGAACGAATTTCCCCTGCGCTGGCATGGCATGCATTTCCCTTGTGATCCTGTTCTGAGTTGCGCCTCTGATGTGCAGCTCGCGGCGGTGGCGGCGCTGTGCGTCCAGTACGAGTCCGATTTCAGGCCCAACATGACGATCGTCGTCAAGGCTCTGCAGCCCTCGTGAATGCTCGCCCAGGAGGAGAATCACCAGTAGCTTAGCTAGATCGAGCGAGTTTTTGGACGTCGTAATTCATGTCTACGGCCCGGAATTTCTGTCAGCAACAGCCTGCTTGGCCTGTTTCATTAAGAGAGTTGTAATCGTGTCATTACGTGTGAAACGTGGAATTAAATTGATTTATTTTTCTTAAATTTGCGCATTACAAGTTACTCTGCGAGCCTGCGACATATAACTAGATTTGATAATCTGTGTCAGAAGTATATCTGACCCTCATCGAGTTCCAACTCTGAAACTGGAGGCTTCCAATTCCAGTTTGCATGAGAAGCCGATCATTTCCGGCCAGTCATTTTGGCCAGAATGTGTGGATTGTGGCCCAAACTTGATCTGAAAAAAAAAAACTGGACTAACAAGAGTCAAGGCCCATGAGCCCAACTAATAAATCCCTTTCATCGAGTCCTACTCGTGAATCATTTTGGCCCAGTCACTGCTGGCGACTCTACCCGGCTCTTGTTTGATCCACGTCTTGCAATTGCAAGCTTGAAAACTTTTCACCTCTCCAATCTTGCGAGCAGATTATGAATTGATTCGGCTCCATTCCTTTGATCCACGAGCCAAAGTTGTTGGAAGATGTATTCCGGTTACCGAGGTTTGATGGTATGATTGATGTCTCCATACTGTCAAACAAGTGTTGCTTAGATGATGCACGTCTTCTTGTAATAAGCTCACAAAATTCCCACCTCTCTAATATTATGTACAGGCATATCATGAATGAATTGTATAATGGTGGCCCCATTCCTTTGGTCCATATCCTGGCCGTGCCCATTGCTTCTTCGTTTTGGAATTTGGCCAGCCTAACGTGCCTCGGCATAGCAGGCAGGAATGGCACTGGCATGGCGTCGCCGCCGCCGCTTCTGTCCTCATCGATCTCAATCGCAGTGGTCCGGTTCCGGTCACCGCCCAATCGCCCATCTCTCACGGAGTTACCGTCGAGGCCTGTGGGCGGTGGCTGGTTTGATGGTTTTGGTTGCGCATCTGCATGCGCCCCGCGCGCGCAGAAACAAGTACAGTAAAATGTCCTGTCAAAAAAAGTACAGTAAAATGAAATAAAATAGAGTATATATCCCCGTGCTGCCGTGCATCTACTCATCTACTACTACAGAATGTCTCGCCCCCATGACCGTCTCACATGTGCATCGCTCTAGAACCCCCGCCGAGGGGTGTGCCGAGCGCAGCGGCCGCCTCGGTTTCCCAGCATGCCGTACAGCGCAGCCGACGAGCCGGATGGGGACGCACGGGCGTGCGCGTGCCGGTCACATGCCCATGTCCCCCACCCACCCCAGATGGAAGGCTCGAGACGTCGAAATCACGCGGGCCACGCCCCCAAATAAAAAAAATAAAGCAACCAATTAAACCAACATTTCTAAGAGTAGAAATAACCAAAACAAGAAAGCCAACAGCCATATAGTACACCACGATGAAATGGACACGGCACCTTTAATTTGCACGCAGCTACTGGGGTCGACGTTATCCACTGCCACCCGAGTGCTTCCTGCGGCCCGGTCATTGTCAGCTGCAGTGCAGTGCAGTGCAGCGCTAGCAACTGCTGCTGGACGGAACGGAACGGATAGATCATACGGAGTAGTACTATAAATAAATACTAAACCAGAGGCGTTCAGAAATAAATAAATAAATAAATAAATAAACACTTTGCTTGCTCTCATCCTGATTTTTTTACGGGGCCACGCTCCACGTCCGTACGTGCCATGGTACGTTTTCACTACTAATAATAGTAGGTTATTATTACCCTAATTAGTTAAGTACACACTCCACGTTACTAAACATGGTAAACAACAGCGGCATCACGTGGCGTTAGGAAAAAAAGAACAACAGCAACAGCACAGGCGCAGGTCGGCACAGCACAGGTGGGCGACGAGAGGAGCCCACGCACGGGTGGGCCCAGCCACCGCAGCGCTAAACATGGGGGTGTGTTTAGCACGCAAAATTGCGGTGCCAAAAATTTTGGATGGTCCCCATGTATGTCGTCGAGACGTCGAAATCACGCGGCCACGCCCCAAATAAAAAAAATAAAGACCAATTAAACCAACATTTAGCAAGGTAGAAATAACCAAAACAAGAAAGCCAACAGCCATTTTGTACATCTACGGTGTGTAATTATTTTAATTTTTTCTATTTTAAATGCTAAATCGATGGGGATCTAAACACCTGGGTGTGTTTAGATCCCCAAATCTCCGAAATTCCACTAGTGCAAAAGAAGATTCCCCATCACAACGGGGATCTATACTAAGAAGTACTATAAATAAATACTAAATATATGCGAAAAAAATTAAAATAATTACACGCTTTTAGATGTACATCATGGCATCCATTCTTTTCGTTCTGGCCTACGCCTACTAATGGTAGATAATAGTTACCAATTAACAAACTAAATGCCACGTTTAAACAAAGATAACGACGCGACATCCATCCAAAATTTTACACCAACTTTGGCGCATCTAAACACACCCATGGTAAACAAAGTGGCGCGTCGAATCAGCGCTCGACACCTTCCGGTGCGCCCCCATCCATCCGGGCATGGGCATGGGCGCGGCGCCCCCACCCAGTCCCAGTGCAGTCGTCGACTTGCTCTTGCTTGCAGCTCTGCTCTGCTCACTCGCACTCGTCGCAGTGCTGCCGCCCCACGCCCACGGCCGCCCCCGCTATTTATGCGTACTTGCTTGCCGGGAGAGTACGCCGGAGGTGGGGCGTCCGTCCTCCCGCTCCAGAGCTCAGACCTCACTGCTTCGCTTTGCTCCATCCACCAGTAGGTGCGTCCGTCTCCTCCCACTCTCCCCTGTTGCTGCTGCCCAGCTTGCTTTAACTGTCATCTCTTCAGCATGCTGTTCTTGGACACGGGTTGTGGGGATGGATTGGTCACTGAATGTCTGGATCCTCTGATTCCTCGATCGGGGACAGATAGAGTGCGATAGGTTTTCGTGCCAGTGAGGAGATATGCTTTGCTCCTTCAGAAAGGATTGCAAGCTTTATAGGCTAGCTAGTTGGATTAGGGGAGAAGGGACTCAGGGAGGAACAGGAGCTGCTAAAGTTGGCGTTTTTCACTCGTTCTTCTGTGTTGGTTAACTTTTACATCATAGGCATATTTTTTGATAGGACGATGCCTGCGGCTACCGAACTTAGCATGCTAATTTTAGAAGATGGCAAGATGAACCCTCCCGAGAACCCCTTTTCTGGAATTTGTTCATAGGCAAAATATAGATAAAAAAAGAAGGCATCTCCTTTCTTTTTGGGGGTGCGGGGGTGGGGTGGGGTGGGGTGGGGTGGGGGGGCGCTGATGACGAGCCAAAGGATAACGTTTGTTAGCTGTCGCTGTTAAGCTAATCTGGTATCGTGAGAGGAAGGAGAAGGGGTGCTGCAAGTCCATTCCGTGGCCTTTTCCAGTTACCCGTGGTTCTTGCATTCTCGGCATGGTCGATGTGCCAGTCTGCCAAATTTCGACACCAAAGAAAGATTGGGAACAAAACGGACGGGGAAAAGTAATAGTAGCACGTCGGTGCTGTTATAATCTCTTGATCAATGGGGAGTAGGAAAATGGGGCTCCTATGGTGGTTTCTGTTGTTTGTTAGCACTGGACTATTTTACTTTCCTATAAGTTGTCCATGTTAGCATTGTTTTCTTGAAATGATAATGAACCTCATTTATTGATTGCACCCTGTTTTAGAACAGCAGGGGCTTTCCCATGTCACAGAATTGAAAATTTGTAATCCCCATCTGCTGAAAAGAAGAATATGAAATGAAATCTTGCTCTTGAAAGTTTCAAATGATATTGTTCATCATTAGTCTTATCCTCTAAGGTGGTTTCTTTCATTTCTTTTCGAAGGAACTGCTTCTTTCTATTGTGATTAATTTAGAGGCAAAGCTATCTGTTGCTTTATAATCTCTCTGAATTGTTAGCTGAAAATAGTACATCACATTAGTCTTAGCCTCTAAGGTTACTTCTTTCATTTCTTTTCAAAGTAACTGCTTCTTTATATTGTGATTAATTTAGTGGCAAAGCTATCTGTTGCTTTATAATCTCTCTGAATTATTAGCTGAAAATAGTACATGTATGGAGTATACTACAATAGAATGGCCTAAGTTTACATGTCCCAATACCACAGGCACTTTAATTTTCTTGAGAGAAAAAAAATGCATTCATTTCAGCATATTCGGTGAACCATGACATTGTGCAACTCTGTAGCAGAACTCTGACCTGCCCTTATATTATGTCGTCAATAGCTAAATATCCATAATTTTTTGAAACTACTTTCAAAAACAAATCTGGTGATTTTTTATAATGAAACATACATGCTAGATAACTTGTTAAACAAATATTAAAAAAAGAACAGATAATGTCCATTCCATGAAATTTGCTGTTAATGGGGGTAAAAGAACTTGATCTTATTATTCTGTTACACCAGTTAATCCATGATTTAAATTTATGATACATTGGACTTCATCTAAGAACATGTTGTAGCGCTGGTTCTGTTAATAGGCATGTCAAGTGCAATAGCCCGTGGGGGCAAACTCCATGGTGCCCAGTGTGTTTAACATTTTACCATTTTTTATCAAAATTACAACTTGGATCAGCCTAGGTTTTTTTTTTCCTAACAAAGCAATATTTTTTTTGGGAGTAAATAAAAAATTTGGCACACTGCTTTGTAAAGACTAAATTTATTAACTGAAGTGGTATTTTCTCAAGGTCTGAAAAGATAAAAGGAAAAAAAAATCCTTCCACTATATACTCTGGCAACAAGGACTTGTCTTCTGTGTTATAGTATATACTGTAGGTACATTTTGTTTTTGCATCACACTGTTGCGTTATTACTTTATATTACTGATTTCTGCTTTCAACTGCCCTTTTAACAGTTAAGCAGGAGTGATATCTGGTGGTTTTTTCTTTTCACAAGAAGACAGAAGAGATGTCTTCCTCGAGGCCTGCCCACTCTTCTAGCTCATCCAGCAGGACTCGCCAGAGCCCCGGCAAGGATATTAGCACAAACCACCCTTGATGCTGAACTCAATGCAGAGTATGAAGAATCTGGTGATTCCTTTGATTACTCCAAGTTGGTTGAAGCACAGCGGAGCACTCCATCTGAGCAGCAAGGGCGATCGGGAAAGGTCATAGCCTACCTGCAGCATATTCAAAGAGGAAAGCTAATCCAACCATTTGGTTGCTTGTTGGCCCTTGACGAGAAGAGCTTCAGGGTCATTGCATTCAGTGAGAATGCACCTGAAATGCTCACAACGGTCAGCCATGCTGTGCCGAACGTTGATGATCCCCAAAGCTAGGAATTGGTACCAATGTGCGCTCTCTTTTCACTGACCCTGGTGCTACAGCACTGCAGAAGGCACTAGGCTTTGCTGATGTTTCTTTGCTGAATCCTATCTTAGTTCAATGCAAGACCTCAGGCAAGCCATTCTATGCCATTGTTCATAGGGCAACTGGTTGTCTGGTGGTAGATTTTGAGCCTGTGAAGCCTACAGAATTTCCTGCCACTGCTGCTGGGGCTTTGCAGTCTTACAAGCTTGCTGCCAAGGCAATCTCCAAGATCCAGTCACTACCAGGTGGAAGCATGGAGGCCTTATGCAATACCGTGGTTAAGGAAGTCTTTGACCTTACAGGTTATGACAGGGTTATGGCTTACAAGTTCCATGAAGATGAGCATGGGGAGGTCTTTGCTGAGATCACCAAACCTGGAATTGAGCCCTATCTAGGCCTGCACTATCCAGCCACTGACATCCCTCAAGCTGCCAGGTTTCTCTTCATGAAGAACAAAGTCAGAATGATCTGTGATTGCCGTGCAAGGTCCATAAAGATTATTGAAGATGAGGCACTCTCCATTGATATTAGCTTGTGTGGTTCAACTCTTAGAGCACCACATAGCTGTCACCTTCAGTATATGGAGAACATGAACTCGATTGCATCCCTTGTCATGGCTGTCGTGGTCAATGAAAATGAAGAGGATGATGAACCAGAGGCTGAACAACCACCACAACAGCAGAAAAAGAGGAAACTATGGGGTCTCATTGTTTGTCATCATGAGAGCCCCAGATATGTCCCGTTTCCACTGCGGTATGCCTGTGAATTCTTGGCCCAAGTGTTTGCTGTCCATGTAAACAAGGAGTTTGAATTGGAGAAGCAGATACGAGAGAAAAGCATTCTGCGAATGCAAACAATGCTCTCTGATATGCTATTCAAGGAAGCATCTCCCTTGAGTATCGTATCTGGGAGTCCAAATATCATGGACCTAGTTAAGTGTGATGGTGCTGCTCTTTTGTATGGGGACAAAATATGGCGGCTTCAAACGGCTCCAACTGAGTCTCAGATACGTGATATTGCTTTCTGGCTTTCAGAAGTTCATGGGGATTCCACAGGCTTGAGTACTGATAGCCTCCACGATGCTGGATATCCAGGAGCTGCTTCCCTCGGTGACATGATTTGTGGAATGGCAGTGGCTAAGATCACATCCAAGGACATTCTTTTCTGGTTCAGGTCACATACAGCTGCTGAAATTAAGTGGGGAGGTGCAAAGCATGATCCATCTGATAAGGATGACAACCGAAGGATGCACCCTAGGTTGTCTTTTAAGGCTTTCCTTGAGGTTGTCAAGATGAAGAGTTTGGCATGGAGCGACTATGAGATGGATGCTATTCACTCATTGCAACTTATTCTTAGAGGTACACTGAATGATGCCTCGAAGCCGGCCCAGGCATCTGGTTTAGATAACCAGATTGGTGATCTCAAACTTGATGGGCTTGCTGAATTGCAAGCAGTAACAAGTGAAATGGTTCGCCTGATGGAAACAGCAACTGTTCCGATCTTGGCAGTAGATGGCAATGGATTGGTCAATGGATGGAATCAAAAGGTAGCGGAATTGTCAGGGTTGAGAGTTGATGAAGCTATAGGAAGACACATACTTACACTTGTGGAGGACTCTTCTGTATCAATTGTTCAGAGGATGCTATATTTAGCTCTGCAGGGTGAGTAGAACTAAAGGTCTTAAGCATCTTTATTATTTGCAACTTTTGATTGCCATTCTTACTATTAATATTTAATAGTCAACCCTTAGAAAAAGAAATGAATAATTTATTGTATTATGTATTGATTTCTGAATATTTCATCAATTGAGCAGGCAGAGAAGAGAAGGAAGTTCGATTTGAGTTGAAAACACATGGCTCCAAGAGGGATGATGGCCCTGTTATCTTGGTTGTAAATGCTTGTGCCAGTCGTGACCTTCATGACCATGTAGTTGGGGTGTGCTTTGTAGCCCAGGATATGACTGTTCATAAGTTGGTCATGGACAAATTTACTCGGGTTGAGGGGGACTACAAGGCAATCATACACAACCCGAACCCGCTCATTCCTCCTATATTTGGTGCTGACCAATTTGGTTGGTGCGCTGAGTGGAATGCAGCCATGACCAAGCTTACTGGGTGGCACAGAGATGAAGTGATTGATAAGATGCTCCTTGGCGAGGTTTTTGACAGTAGCAATGCTTCTTGCCTTTTGAAGGACAAAGATGCTTTTGTACGTCTTTGCATTGTCATCAACAGTGCATTAGCCGGTGAAGAGGCAGAAAAGGCTCCATTCGGTTTCTTTGACCGCAATGGGAAATATATTGAATGCCTTCTGTCAGTGAACAGAAAAGTAAATGCAGATGGTGTTGTCACTGGAGTGTTCTGTTTCATTCATGTTCCTAGTGATGACCTGCAGCATGCGCTACATGTGCAGCAAGCTTCTGAGCAGACAGCACAAAGAAGGTTGAAGGCTTTCTCGTACATGCGACATGCCATCAACAAACCTCTCTCAGGTATGCTTTATTCTAGGAAACACTCAAGAGCACAGGTCTGAATGAAGAGCAGACGAGGCAGGTCCGTGTCGCAGATAGTTGTCATCGCCAGCTAAACAAGATACTTGCCGACTTTAGATCAAGATAGCATTACTGACAAGTAATATTCTTACCTAGTCTTTTAAACTGTTCTATTAGGTTCTTGTATTTACTTTCGTCTACCTCATTATTTGACAATTTTCTGAACTGTATGTTAATGGCATCACTTAATTTTATTTCACTAGCTACTGAAGCTTATAGCCATATTTGTTACTACCAACTTAATATTTCTGTATCATTAAATTATATTCACAGGTCAAGTTGCTTGGATTTGGATATGGCTGAATTTGTGTTGCAAGATGTGGTGGTTTCTGCTGTAAGTCAAGTACTGATAGATTGCCAGGGTAAAGGTATCAGAGTTGCTTGCAACCTGCCAGAAGAGATTCATGAAGCAAAAAGTTTACGGGATGGTATCCGACTCCAGCAGATCCTCTCCGACTTCTTATTTGTTTCGGTGAAGTTCTCTCCTGTTGGTGGCTCTGTTGATATCTCTTCCAAACTGACTAAGAACAGCATTGGGGAAAACCTTCATCTCATTGACTTCGAACTTAGGTACACTGGGCATGGTCATTTGCATGCATACACACCATTTCTGAATAGGAAAATAGGAAATCATAAGGTATGAACTATGAAGGCTTAAATTACTCCTGTTTTTATGGCTTTATGGTTTTCAGGATCAAGCACCAAGGAGCAGGAGTCCCTGCAGAAACATTGTCACAAATGTATGAAGAGGACAATAAAGAGCAGTCAGATGAGGGCTTGAGCCTTCTTGTTTCTAGAAACCTTCTGAGGCTCATGAATGGTGACATACGTCACCTCAGGGAAGCTGGCATGTCAACCTTCATCCTCACTGCTGAACTCGCTGCTGCTCCTTCAGCAGTTGGATAATGAAGCCATCACTACAGCAAGTGTCAAATGGTATGTTCGCTAGTTTGGGTTAAGTTAGTTTGCTGTGTTTGTTTTCAGTCAACTGCTGCTTTTTAAATGTAGAACTGTCAGGAGTTTTGCCAGAATTATATAGATAAAGAAGGGGAATTGCTGCTTATATGTAGACCTTACTTCTTTATTTTGCCGCAGATCCTTTGTTACAAACTTTAAAGGGATTTTTTTTTTGGTGACTGATAGGGGTTTTGTGACGGATACCTGCCACAAGAACATGTAGCCTTGAATCGCTTAGCTAAGGATAAAATTACTCAACAATTTCCCAAAATTTTTTTTTGAATTTTCACCGGGGAGGCGCTCCCCACCTGATTTTTATTTCATTGGGCCCCAAATGGCCGTATAAAGTTTACATGGTGCCAGATTTTTGAGACGGCTAAGCAAAGCTAGATAATAGCCGATTGAGCTCTAATTGTAACTCTCTTTTGCGGTACTGTTAATTTCCCAAATTTCCTACTATGGTTGTATGATGAATGAATAGAATGTTCTTTCCGTATGAGGATTCAGGGGTAAAGATAAATAGACTTCCTGCATATTCTGAGAAAACAATACAGAAAAAGAGGATAACAATTATGGTTAATTCTTATTAATTGGTTTATGTGTATTGTGATTTATTTTTCTTTCAGTGTACTTCAGGTAACCCTTTGCTAAATAATTTTGTTTCTGCTCTTGATGCCAGCTATCTCAGAATCCATTCGAAAGCCAGGGTGGTCTGCGGAGAATGGGAAATTCTAGCTGCAGCCTGTAGGATCACCGAATGCATAATAAGAAATAAGATTGACATGTATGGTTGTTTGTTAGGGAGGGAAGTTGTACAGGCATAGTAAGGCTCCATACTACTGTATTCGAGAAAAGGCTCCATACTACTGCTCTGTTTATGCCTGTAACCCAACTGTGCAAGTTTTTAACTTTCAGTAACAAAATAAAAACTTCCTTGTGAGGTTCAAGTTCAAGCTAAGGTGAATAATAAAGTGTTTTTTTTATAAAAAGAACGTGATAAATTGTCGAATTTAGCTGCAGCTTTGGTGTCTTATTTCTTCCCAGGCGCCCATGTGGTGGTGTAGTATACTGGTGAGCTAACCACGGCTCTTGTTCAGCCTTCTTGTTCATAGTTTACACTCTGCAAAGCTCCTTGGTGTTCTAGTACCATTTGAGTTGGCTGAAATTCTGAGAAAAAAAATGCAGTGCGCTACCAGTGTTCTGAGGATAATATTACAGTTAGACATATGGGTGTAGGATTCAGCCTTCTTGTTCATAGTTTACACTGTGGAAAGCTACTTGGTGTTCTAATACTTCACTTCAAAATCTGTGTATATGTTTCCTGCATTAACCCTAGCTGAAGCAACGATCTGTAATTGTTGCAAAGCCTCTATTTCTCATTTTACTGTAGTAAGTTGATTACACATTCGTACTTCCGATTTTTGTATATATTGCTGAATATAGACAATCTCACTTTTCACACGCCTCAACTAAATCAAGGATTTTGATTGTTGTTTTTTTCCCTAGATATATGCGGTCATGTTTTAATTCATGTGTGCATCAATATGCTGGTTGATCACACAAGCATGGCTTGGCTTGGGACAGGACCTCACCTTCTGTACATACATCTGTACTCTACATACAAAGGCATCAATGCTGACATTCTCTGATTGCACGTTGTGAGTTGACCGTGGCTGTCTGATTGTTGTCTGCCGTCTTTGTTTGTTCTGATTCCACTGCGAAAGATGAGTACTGGAATCTGATGAAGCATGCAGTTTAATTGGCATTTCAGTAGTAACAACATCAGCGCGTTAATCCCTGTTGTCCTCATGCCGCAGCAGCAACCAGACCACAGGTCTTTCTAGAGAGGGAGAGCAACATACTGAAAATTCCCACCCCCATCCTGAATGCGCATAGTGCAGTTGACTTAATTCTGACCTGACTGCTGTTTAACGCTGCATTGTATTTTCATCAAAAAAAAAAAAAACGCTGCATTGTATTGCTAAGTTGACTATGGCCGGAACGTGGCTCTGACCAACGGTTGGCCATATACTACTGTAGGAGTATGTCTAAAGTCTGAACGCATTATGCGTTTCCCTTCACCGCACCAACCGGTGGATAAGACGGTAGCTGAAGCACCTGTTCGTCTTCTAACCAATGTTCGCGTTTGCGTTTGTCTGGCAACGGGAGGTACACGCTGACTCGTACCGTAGGTGCACAATTGCAAATGCCATGGCACATAGGAGTATGCGTGTACTGGACAAGACGCACGCATGGCGTCAATGGGTACTGTAGTCAACGAGGACGATAGGAAAAACAAGTCAAGAAACAAATAAAAGGTTGCGAGGCTTCAGGGGGCGTATGCAGCAACCGTAAAAGGCATTTCAGGCTCAGCCGCGCAGGCCGCACCCGCACGTAGGCCAAACAGCAAATAATTGCAACGCGCCGTATGCAGCAGTGGAACTTCACCAAGGCTCTTGTGCAATAGTTTTAACTCCTTGTCCTCCACAATATGTTGTCCCTTCTCTTGTCCTCCACAGTATGTTGTCCCTTCTCTTGCCCTAACTCTTAGTCCTCGATACAGATAGTCTCTGAACCAATCGGTCGTCGACGCTCTTCAATGACCCCACTAGTAAGACTAAAGCAAGACTCAAGTAGTTGAAACAGGAACATACCCCCTCCGTCTCTAAATAAGTATCGCTTTTGATGTGCGTGCCACAAATTTGATTTAGTTTGTATAAAATATGTGCAATATTTGTGCCTTCAAATAATTTTGTTAAACAACTAGATTCAAATATATTTCTAATGGTACTAATTATATAGCATAAACATTAATATTATTTAATATAAAATTAGTTAAAGTTGTTTATTGGGAAGCTAAAACGACACTTCTTTAGGAACGGAGGGAGTACATAATATCTTTAACTAACATAGAGAGAACTGTATTGGTTAGTGTATGCTCATGTAGCTAGGGTCGACGTTATACGTCTTCATCCCATCGCCGAGAAGGGAAGTCACGCGGGCCAAGAAACACCCCCAATGGACGGAGCCAGCAGTATGGCGGGTGGGTAGGGATGAAAACGGATCGAATCGGTGCGGATAATGGCTCTCCCATATCCTAATCCTCCTTTTCTAATCGGTTTCAGAGCGATTGGATATTATGCGGATTCGGATGCGAACACGGATTTTTAGGATGTCGGAAATGGTGCGGGTTCGACCGGTGTTGAGCGAAGCGAACTTTTAGAAGTCGGATAATATATGATTACATCTTGTTTCTTATAATGAGAAACATTTTTAACCAAGGTCCTAAAGCGACAGTACAACTCGAATAATCGCCATCAATGCACAACTTCGATTTAGGAGCTCACAAAAATTAATACAAGTTCTAAATTTGAATTTTTAACTACATGAGAGGAATTGGCTGGCTGCCGGCGTGAGTGCTTGACAGCAGAGAAAAATACAAATCTCACAAGGCTTCTGCCATCTCCGTCGACATGAGAACGTATTAGGCAAAAAAGAAAATAGTCAATAGACAATCACTGGAGACCCATCTGCCATCTCCATTACCTAATGCCTACCACCTAAATTAGGAAAATAGGCAATCATTAGAATATCATTTTATATAGCAAAAATATACTTAAAATATTGTTTGGGCTGCTTAAAGTATTCGGATATCCTATTATAAGAGTCGGATAATCCGTGTTTAATTATCGGATAATCCATATCCGTCGGATTTTGCCAATACCATATCCTACACCGCATCCGCATAGATATTAAAAACAATTCTCCACATCCTTAAAATTCGGATTCGAGCAGATCGGTGCGGAGGATTATCCTTACCGCTTTATCCTCACGGGTGGGGCTCAAGCCCCTAAAATCCGATAATCAAGGTTAATTACTGTAGCAAAAATAAAAATCACCATTAAATCTTCATGCAAATTAACATCTCCTTTGTTTGAGCCCCACCTTCATTTTTTTTAGGCTTCGCCACAGCCCCCAAATACTAATAATAAACAAAGCAACAAAGCAACCATTAAATACTAGAACCAACATTTATAAGAGAAGAAACAACGAAAAACAAGCAAAGTAAGCACACCAATAGACCAAGACAAGACCACGATGAAATGGCCACCGCAATTTTGCACACAACTAGGGTCGACGTTAGACGTCCCCATCCTATCCTCGAGAAGGGAAATCACGCAGCCACCCAACGACCCCAAATAGTAATAATAAATAAAGCAATCATTACGTGCTAAACCATCATTTCCAAGAGAAGAGAAAAAGGAAAACAAGCAAAATAAGCACACAAACAGACCAAGATAAGACCATGATGAAATGGCCACCGCAGTCGACGTTAGACGTCCCCATCCTATCCCGAGAAGGGAAATCACGCTGGCCACATGATGACCCCAAATAGTAATAATAAATAAAGCAATCATTACGTGCTAAACCATCATTTCCAAGAGAAGAGAAAAAAGGAAAACAAGCAAAATAAGCACACAAACAGACCAAGATAAGACCATGATGAAATGACCACCGCAGTCGACGTTAGACGTCCCCATCCTATCCCGAGAAGGGAAATCACGCGGGCCACATGATGACCCCAAATAGTAATAATAAATAAAGCAACCATTAAGTACTAGAACCAACCTTTCCAAGAGAAGAAACAACGAAAACAAAGCAAAATAAGCATACCAACGGAACAAGACAAGACCACGATGAAATGGCCACCGCGGCTTTGCACGCAACTAAGGTCGACGTTAGACGTCCCCATCCTATCCTCAAGAAGGGAAATTACGCCGCCCACCCAACGGCCCCAAATAGTAATAATAAAGAAAGCAATCATTACGTGCTAAACCAACCTTACCAAGAAAAGAAACAACGAAAATAAGCAAAAGAAGCACGCCAATAGTCCAAGACAAGACCATGTTGAAATGGCCACTACAACTTTGTACGCAATTAGGGTCGACATTATACGTCCCCATCCCATCCCTGAGAAGGAAATCACGCGGGCCACTCAACACCCCAAATAGTAATAATAAATAAACCAACCATTACGTACTAGAACCAACCTTTGCTAGAGAAGAAACAATGAAAATAAACAAAACAAGCACGCCAACATACCAACATAAACAATGATAAAATGGTCACTGCAGCTTTGCAAGCAGCTAGAGTCAACGTTATACGTCTCATCCATTCCCAAGAAGGAAAATGGCTACGCAACAGCCCTAAATAGTATTAATAAATAAAGAACCCATTAACTACTAGAACCAATATTTTCAAGAGAAGAAAAAGTGTAAACAAGCACGCAAGAAACAGACCATGGCCACTTGCTGCGGCCCTGTCAGCTGGACGCTATGCACAAGAGCTGACGGAACGGGAAGTTTATTATAATCTCTCTAGCTTTATCTTTACAACATAAAAAGGATGAAAGTAAGACATTGGTTTGGTGTCAAAAAAATTTTCACCTCACTTCTCCCTCAGCATGCGAACCATGCACCCCACATGCAAAAAATTGGAAAGTAAAAAATCTCCTTCAATCACGCGCGCAACCACACGCAAAGAAATTTGCATGTGGCCGGTCAAACACTATTTTCACGCACAAGGAGATCACGCTTTCTATTTTTGGGAAATCATGCGTCGACCTCCCGCTCGAAGATCGACGCCGCCACGGATGTCGCTCCTGCGTCGCTTGCCGCCCAGGTTGAAGATCAACGCCGTCGTGGACGTCGCTTCTCCATCGCTCGCCGTCTCGGTTGAAGATCGACGTCGCCGACGTCGTTCCACCATCGCTCGCCTCGTGCACATGCAGGGCTGGGAGGGCGGCAGCGGAATCCCGACGCCTCCATCGCACGCTCAACATCCAGGTTGAAGATCGACGCCGCCGTGGACGTCACTCCTCCATCGCTCACTCGTCGCACGTCCAGGTTAAAGATCTATACTCGTCAACTCCAACCATGATGCCATCATCTTCATCTCTATCATTGACAACAACTTCAACTGTCCCCAGTATCCACTGTACATGAATGAGAAGCAAAGCACCAAAGGCCACGTCAAGTCGTTAGGCTTCCTGGACGTGTGCTGGAATATATCAATGGCATCAAGAACGTCTTCTCCCTGGTACTTCACATCTCGAGTGGAGAGATGAGAAGCGCCCACAGGCCACATCAAGTCGTCGGGCTTCTTGAGCCACTTCAATTGCATTGAGACGTCATCTTCTAGGTACTTCACATTCTGTAAATATTTAAACCATAAATTATCATGCATCAAATGTTTCTATTTTCTATAGAAACTAATGAAATGATTATTGTTGTTATTTTCTTAGACAAGGTAATATTGTGTCATGTGGACAAAGTTTCATCATTAATCCTTTGTTTGAATGTAGTCGGTTTAGCATCAACCTACAATGTGTTGGGGTGGATTGGGATTGACATGAATCCGATAAAATTCATGATTGATTGTGTTACTTTCACAAATTTTTTTTGGATTAAATACCACTTTAATATAATTGTTTAATTTCATAGTATTTTTATCTTATCATGCGATCCATGTTTTTTATATAAAATTTAGTTTACCCCCGTAGCAACACACGGGATTAAATACCACTTTAATATAATTGTTTAATTCATAGTATTTTTATCTTATCATGCGATCCATGTTTTTTATATAAAATTTAGTTACCCCGTAAAGAACACACGGGATTAAATACCACTTTAATATAATTGTTTAATTCATAGTATTTTTTTTATCTTATCATGCGATCCATGTTTTTTTTATATAAATTTTAGTTACCCCAGAAGCAACGCACGGGCGTTTAACTAGTTCTTTATAACCGCATGGACTAGACGAGTCAATATCACCTCCATCTGGTTTTACGGCCGCGCTGAGCTGACGGAACGGGAAGGTTATTATAATCTCTCTCTAGCTTTATTCTTTAACCGCATGGACTAGACGAGTCAATATCACCTCCATCTGGTTTTACGGCCGCGCTGCACGTCCATACGTGCAAATACTGCGTTTTCACTACTAATAATAGTATTAGTTGTTCCCGTGCGTTGCTACGGGATAACTAAATTTTATATATAAAAATACATGAATCACATGATAAAATGATAATATTGTGAAATTAATAGTCATGAAGAGCGTGGCATTGCAGACTTGTAAAATCTACTGTTTTTCTTTTAAAAAAAACAGCATCGGCTGAGTTGCACAAACCAACCAAAGAATAATAATAAGGGTCACCTCGCGACTCGTCAGTCGTCTCAGTTGGCGGCTTCCTGTTGCTGCGTCCTCTGAGAATGCGGACAGAAGTGGCGTGTGCTACAGGCTATAGCATGTAGAAAATTCATCCGAGCGTGGAAGCCTTTGGTGGTTGAATTGACCGTATCATGTTACCCCTACGGCGACATAAAACATTAAATATAGATTTTTATATACTAAACATCAGTCATATGGGGAAAAAAACTTTCACATTTTGTTCCATTAGCAAATAGGAAATTGAAATAGGCAACAAGTAATGTTTAACAAGACAAACAATTGGCAATTCTCAGTATATCAAAACAATCAATTGTATTATCCCAAAAAAAGCCAACTACTTCCTCCAATCCTCGTGCAAGACGTAATGCTTTCTCCTTTCCAGCTTTGCCTTTTTTTTCATCCAGTTTACGACACTTTCCTACCCACGTAGAATCTCAGAAGCCCCATCGTTATCATCCAGTATTCCTCCTGCATTTTTGTCTTTTAATCATTCCTCCTTTGCCCTACAGGAAATAGCCTTTTTACATAATCCATTGCTTAATAAGTGATGGCCTTTATTAGTTGATTCAAAGTTGTCCTAACCTGGGAAGCTTAGGAAACCTTCAAAGCTCTATAGGTTTATGACTATATCAACCACCGAATGTACCATATATTTAATTTTTTTTTATAAATTGGTATGTACTTTATAGTTACTGAATTAAACAAAAATCAACCTTCAGCTCAACAAATAATGACACAATTTCAATTGGTAAGTTTAACATTAGCCTTCAGACCCCCATCATGGATAGAGTGGAGAGAAGACTCTCTGCATGTTCTGTATGGTTAACCTATACTGGCAGACTGCAGATGATCAATTCAGCTATAACCCCTATCATCATCTATGCAATGTGCACAATCAAACTACCAGGTGGAGTAATTGAATATGTGGATAGGGGAAGGAAACAATGCCTGTGGAGAGGCAACAGTGAGAAGAAAAAAGGGGGCAATCTGGTTGCTTGGGAGATAGTACAACTGCCAAAGGAAAAAGGTGGACTTGGGGTCATCAATCTCAGACTGCAAAATGATGCCCTACTCTTGAAACATCTAAACAAGTTCTATAATAAAGATGATATCCCTTGGGTACGAATGATATGGAATAGATATTACGAAAACAAAGTCCCCCATAACTCCAGAGAAGTGGGATCCTTCTGGTGGAGAGATATCATGAGATTGAATGTGCTGTTCAGGGGTATAGCAAGATGCTCAATTGGGGGAGGTAAAACAGTCAGCTTTTGGGATGATTTATGGGCAGATGTTATCATGGCACACAACTATCCCAGACTTGCTACTTATGTGAGAGATGATGACTCCTCAGTGTTCCAGACATTGCAGGCTGCTGATCTAGAGTCAATCTTTGTCCTACCTCTTTCTGAAGAAGCCTTCTCAGAGCTAAATGATCTCCAGGCCCAGCTACAAATGATGGATTATGATGAAACTTTAGAGGACAATTGACTCCCATTTGGGGTGCCAATTACACAGCTAAGAAATTCTACAACCATGCCTTCAATGGTATTGAAGCACATGCTGTTTTCAGGGTGATATGGAAATCAAGATGCATTCCTAGAGTAAAATTTTTTGCCTGGCTAATAATGGTGGACAGATTGAACACTAAGGACATGCTGTTGAGAAGGCATTTTCATCCACAGGGAGGCCCAAATTGTGTGTTGTGTCAAACAAACTCTAGAGAAACTATTCAACATCTCTTCTTTGATTGTCCCTTTGCTCAAAGATGTTGGCAGAAATTGGGCATCAGCTGGGATATGTCAAAAAATCTGTTGGACAGACTCATGGATGCTCGGGTGGTACATTCTATACCTTGTTTTGTAGAGGTTACCCTCATAGCGGCCTGGGAGTTATGGAAACTCAGAAATGACAAGGTGTTTCAGAGACGTGAGCCAAGCATCCAGCTGTGGCAGCTAAACTTCAAATCACAGTGTCTTCTGCAATCGGTTAGATTCAAAGTAGATTTAAGATCTTCTTTTTGTGTTTGGCTAGATGCATTCAGTTAAACTCTTTGTAAGTGTTCTATAAACCCCCCTAAATTATAAATAAAGCCTTTTTACTGTGGGGATCTCCCCCACAGTCTTTTTGGTCAAAAAAAAAAAAAACATTAGCCTTCAGATTATGCAGTTGCTATCAAGCATGGCACTGCACTTTTAGCAAAGTATTACATTTCCTACTGATAATCTAACACTGTTTGCTGCTGAAAAAAAACACTATGCACCTCACGTCAACCATCATCCCTACTGCAAGTCGGAACCAGTGTGTTGCCAGAGCATCCAATGTAAGAAAAAATGGAGTAGAAGTACTTCAATTCTGCTGACCATCGATTCTGTGAGAACTAAGAGCCTTGATTTCTCATGGATCTTCTCAGCAAGCAACTCTGAGCAAAGAATAAATTTCATACATACCTCTTTGCAAGCTCCTTTTTCTTCATTCAGGTGGCTCCCCATCAAAAACAAACCTAGCACAAAAGCTCAGTAGAATAAGCAAAATTAAGGTAACTGCAATTAATAGACAAGGACCACAGGACTAAAATAAGCTTACCGTCCAGTTCAACATACGCCTGCGGATAACTACACAGTTCACAGAGGCAAAAGGTCAAGTAAGCTAGAATAATAATGACAACCGGCAGGGCAAACAATAGTTCTTGCCTTGTGACTTCACCAGACTCATTGGTCAGAACTCAGAAGCTCTGATCCTTTCCTTCCAACGACAACCTGCAGAAATTGACAACATATTTGATATGAATCGAATGAAAAGAAACCCACTATGGTACTATGACCCAATAAATAGCTAAATACATTTCATATACAAATACCTGCACGTGTTAATAGCATGACACCATGGAAAATCCATGAGCTTTTGCAAGAAAAAAATCAAAAAACAATTGTACAGCTCCCATGCACATTAAAAGATTGGAAAATATTTGAGAACATATATAACTCCCATGCAAATAATTTCAGAGCAAGGATGCATCGAATGTTTATATGAAAACAAAGATGCTAAGGAACTCACCCCTGCAGCAGATGGCGCTACTCAACCTTGGTCAACTTTGTGTCACCATTGGAACTGTAGTTCGTCCTGAATACCTTTATCTGCTATAAATTTATAATATCATTAGATTAAAATGGTCCTCAGTATTACGAAACTGCTAATCATTTTCTTGACGAACAGCTAATATATATAAAGTGGAATTAAAATGGTCGCATGGACGGGACCGGTGGCATCAAAGCGGCGCAGGGAGTAGCGGAGGAGAGAGATCGCGACGAGCTTTTTTAGGGATATCGAATGACTGCCATATTTACTGTGGTTGCATAGGAAGGAAGATTTCTTTCCTTCTTTGCAAATCGCATGACCGGGGAGGGCAGAGTCAAGCAACAAAATCACACCAAATGGCAGTCTTCCTTTTGTTCTTTTTATGTTGCAGAGATACTCCCCACTCCCAAGTCCCTACAACGCTAGAAGTTGTTGTTTGCATGCTTCATAGATTACCCTATCTAATCAGTTACTAAGTATAAACACTGCTCATTGCTAAACATGGTAAACAATAGTGGCACCACGTAGCGTTAGAAAAACACTAGAGCAACAGCACAGGAGCAGGTGAGCAAACTTGCTCCGCGGCTCTGTTCACTCGCAATCGTCGCCGTGCCGTCCCACGCCCACCGGCCCTTGCTATTTATACGTACTCTGGGCGTGGGCATCCTCCGCACCAGAGCTCACTACTTCGCTCCAATCACCCGTACCGTAAGGTCCCTCTCCACTCCCCTCTTCCCTACCTGTTGTGGTGTCCTTCTTCTTGGACACAGATTGTGGCGAGGCTCGCCGAATGTCTGGATCCTCTGTTGCGTCTCTCTTGCTAGCTGCCGGGCCTGGCTCCTCAATCGATGGCCGATGGACAGCTAGAGTGTGATAGCTTTTGTGTTTTGGAAAAATCAGCTGCAAGGAGATATGATTTGCTCCTTCAGTACAATGATTGATAGCTTACAGCTAGCTGCTTGGATTAGGGGAGAAGGGAGCTCCTAGTTGGAGTTTTTCACTTATTCTTCTATGTTTCTGGTTAGCTTTGACATCATACGCATATTCGCGGTTAGCAAACTTAGCATGCTAAATTTAGAAGATGGGGTGATGAAGATCCCGAGAACACATTTTTCTGGAATTTGTTCATAAACAAAATATAGATAAAAAAAAAGCATCCCCTTTTTTTTTTGTTTTCTGGGGCTGCTGATGACGAGCCACAGGACTGTTAGCTGTCGCTATTAAGCTAATCTGGTATCGTGAGAGGAAGGAGAAGGATTGCAAGTCCATTCCGTGGCTTTCGCACTCGTGGTTCTTGCATTCTCGACATGGTCGGTGTGCCATGTCGGGGAGACCAAATTTCGACACCAAAGAAAGATTGGAAACACCAATTTTTTCTTGAGAGAGAAAAAATGACATTCATTTCAGTATATGCGGCAAACCTTGACATTGTGCAACTCCATAGCAGAACTCTGACCTGCTCTTATATTGTGTCATCAATAGCTAAATAATCATAATTGTTGGAAAATACTTTCAAAAACAAATATGGTGACTTTTTATCACAAAACATACATGCTAGATGGATTTTTGAAAATATATAATGTCCATTCCGTGAAGCCTCATTTGCTGTTAATGGGGGTAAAAGAACTTGATCTTATTATTTTGTTGCACCAGTTGTTGCATGATCTTAGGACTTCATCTAAGAACAACAGGTTGTAGCGTTGGTTCTGTTCATGGCATGTGAAGTGCAATAGCCATGGGGCAAAATAAAAGATGCCCGTGTGTTTAGCATTTTACAATTTTTCTACCAAAATTATAGCTCGGATCAGCTTAGGATTTTTTTTCCTAACTAAGCAATATTTTTTTGGGGGTAAATAAAATTTAGCACACTGCTTTGTAAAGACTAAATATATTAACTGAAACATCACCGTTGTGATTTATCATTAGGCAGTCTATCAAAAACTAAAGTGGTATTTTCTATATTTTCTCAAGGTCGTGATTTATCTTTAGGCAGTCTATAAAAAACTAAAGTGGTATTTTCTATATTTTCTCAAGGTCTAGAAAGACAAAAGAAAAAAAAAATCCTTCCATAATATACTCTGGCAACAAGGACTTGTCTTATGTGTTCAGTCATTTCCATGATATACTATGGCAACAAGGACTTGTCTTAAGTGTTGAGTCATTGTATATACTGTAGGACATTGACAAAATCTTCTGTTGTTGCATCACAGTGGGGTGTTATTATTACTTTATATTACTGATTGCTTTCCACTGCCCTTTTACCAGTTAAGCAGGAGTGATATCTGGTGGATTTTGTTTTCAAAAGAAGACAGAAGAAATGTCTTCCTCGAAGCCTGCCCACTCTTCCAGTGCATCCAGCAGGACTCAAGAGAGCTCCCCGGCAAGGATATTAGCACAAACAACCCTTGACGTTGAACTTAATGCAGAGTATGAAGGCTCTGGTGATTCCTTTGATTACTCCAAGTTGGTTGGAGCACAGCGGAGCACTCCATCTGAGCAGCAAGGGCGATCGGGAAAGGTCATAGCCTACTTGCAGCATATTCAAAGAGGAAAGCTAATCCAACCATTTGGTTGCTTGTTGGCCCTTGACGAGAAGAGCTTCAAGGTCATTGCATTCAGTGAGAATGCACCTGAAATGCTCACAACGGTCAGCCATACTGTGCCAAACGTTGATAATCCCCCAAAGCTAGGAATTGGTACCAATGTGCACTCTCTTTTCACTGACCCTGGTGCTACAGCACTGCAGAAGGCACTAGGCTTTGCTGATGTTTCTTTGCTGAATCCTATCTTAGTTCAATGCAAGACCTCAGGCAAGCCATTCTATGCCATTGTTCATAGGGCAACTGGTTGTCTGGTGGTAGATTTTGAGCCTGTGAAGCCTACAGAATTTCCTGCCACTGCTGCTGGGGCTTTGCAGTCTTACAAGCTTGCTGCCAGGGCACCCTCCAAGATCCAGTCACTACCAGGTGGAAGCATGGAGGCCTTATGCAATACCGTGGTTAAGGAAGTCTTTTGACCTTACAGGTTATGACAGGGTTATGGCTTACAAGTTCCATGAAGATGATCATGGGGAGGTCTTTGCTGAGATCACCAAACCTGGAATTGAGCCCTATCTAGGCCTGCACTATCCAGCCACTGATATCCCTCAAGCTTCCAGGTTTCTCTTCATGAAGAACAAAGTCAGAATGATCTGTGATTGCCGTGCAGGATCCGTGAAGATTATTGAAGATGAGGCAGTCTCCATTGATATTAGCCTGTGTGGTTCAGCTCTTAGAGCACCGCATAGCTGTCACCTTCAGTATATAGAGAACATGAACACGATTGCATCCCTTGTCATGGCTGTTGTGGTTAATGAAAATGAAGAGGGTGATGAACCTGAGCCTGAACAACCACCACAACAGCAGCAGAAGAAGAAACTGTGGGGTCTCATTGTTTGCCACCATGAGAGCCCAAGATATGTCCCGTTTCCACTGCGGTATGCCTGTGAATTCTTGGCCCAAGTGTTTGCTGTCCATGTAAACAAGGAGTTTGAATTGGAGAAGCAGATAAGAGAGAAAAGCATTCTGCGAATGCAAACAATGCTCTCTGACATGCTATTCAAGGAAGCATCTCCCTTGAGTATCGTATCTGGGAGTCCAAATATCATGGACCTAGTTAAGTGCGATGGTGCTGCTCTTTTGTATGGGGACAAAGTATGGCGGCTTCAAACGACTCCAAATGAGTCTCAGATCCGTGATATTGCCTTCTGGCTTTCAGAAGTTCATGGGAATTCCACTGGATTGAGTACTGATAGCCTCCAGGATGCTGGATATCCAGGAGCTGCATCCCTTGGTGACATGATTTGTGGAATGGCAGTGGTTAAGATCACATCCAAGGACATTCTTTTTTGGTTCAGGTCACATACAGCTGCTGAAATCAAATGGGGAGGAGCAAAGCATGATCCATCTGATAAGGATGACGATATAAGGATGCACCCTAGGTTGTCTTTCAAGGCTTTCCTTGAGGTTGTCAAGATGAAGAGTTTGCCATGGAGCGACTATGAGATGGATGCTATTCACTCATTGCAACTTATTCTTAGAGGTACACTGAATGACGCCTTGAAGCCGGCCCAGGCATCTGGTTTAGATAAGCACATCAGTGATCTGAAACATGATGGGCTTGCTGAATTGCAAGCAGTGACAAGTGAAATGGTTCGTCTGATGGAAACAGCAACTGTTCCGATCTTGGCAGTAGATGTCAATGGATTGGTCAATGGATGGAATCAAAAGGTAGCGGAATTGTCAGGGCTGAGAATTGATGAAGCTATAGGAAGACACATACTTACAATTGTGGAGGACTCTTCTGTATCAATTGTTCAGAGGATGCTATATTTAGCTCTGCAGGGTGAGTAGAACAAAAGGTCTTAAGCACCTTTGTTACCTGCAACTTTTGATTGTCATTCTTACTATTAGTAGTCAACCCTGCTAACTAGAAATGAATAATTTATTGTATTTTGTATTGATTTCTAAATATTTCATCAATTGAGCAGGCAGAGAAGAGAAGGAAGTTCGATTTGAGTTGAAAGCACATGGCTCCAAGAGGGATGATGGCCCTGTTATCTTGGTTGTAAATGCTTGTGCCAGTCGTGACCTTCATGACCATGTAGTAGGGGTGTGCTTTGTGGCCCAGGATATGACTGTTCATAAGTTGGTCATGGACAAATTTACTCGGGTTGAAGGGGACTACAAGGCAATCATACACAACCCAAATCCGCTCATTCCTCCTATATTTGGTGCTGACCAATTTGGTTGGTGCGCTGAGTGGAATGCAGCGATGACCAATCTTACTGGGTGGCACAGAGATGAAGTGATCGGTAAGATGCTGCTTGGTGAGGTTTTTGACAGTAGCAATGCTTCCTGCCATTTGAAGAGTAAAGATGCTTTTGTAACGTCTTTCAATTATCATCAACAATGCATTAGCCGGTGAAGATGCTGAAAAGGCTCCATTCGCTTTCTTTAACCGCAATGGGAAATATATTGAATGTCTTCTGTCAGTGAACAACAAAGTAAACGCGGATGGTATTGTCACTGGAGTGTTCTGTTTCATTCATGTTCCTAGTGATGACCTGCAGCATGCACTACATGTGCAACAAGCCTCTGAGCAGACAACACAAAGAAGGTTGAAGGCTTTCTCGCACATGCTGATAGATATTACTAGGAAACACAACCAGCAGGAACCAGCAGGAGACTTGACTCGGCTGGTCTCCCCTCTCAGAAATTGCTTGAAACAACCTAGGGGAGACTTGATCGCTATAGCAGCCAAGTTCTCCCTCTCTCAGAATTGCTAGGAAAGCCACTAATTGTGGCCCTATAATTGATGCAAAGAACCCCCCACTTATGGGTGTGGTGTTTCCCTCTATTATTCTACATGGTATCGAGCCTAATTAGATCCTTCCATTCCGCTAGTCTTTTTCTTTCTCCCACGGGCACTCGGGCACCTCTTCTTCCCCTCGCGGCACATCCACCACCAACCATGACAGCAGAGGGGCCTCAATGACCAGTTCCACCCCTCGTCCTCCATGACGGCGGATCCCGGGATCCGATGTCTCCTCCCATGGGGTGCGACGCCGATGCCGTGATCCCTACTCCAACGCCAACATCAAGGCCCAAGTCCCCTTCACGTTGGAACCGAAATCCAACCATCGGAAGTGGGCGACCTTCTTCAAGGTGCCGGCGGCGGCAAGTTCGGCATCCGCCCCGCACACGACGGCACCCGCGCCTCCCCCAACCCGCCGATCCCGAGTGGGTCATCACCGACTCTTGCATCTCGTCCCGGCTCCACGGCTCGCCGGCGACTCCGCCCCCGACCGCGCGCGCATGGACGACCGATCGGCCCGGCAACTCGCAGCCATCGAAGAGCTCTTCAACGCCAACCGGAGCCGCGGTTCTCCTCCCGAGGAGTTCCACACCCCGACGCAGGCTTACTCCACCATCTCGAGTACCGCCGGCGTGTCAAGTCCAAGGTCGCTGAACCGTCGCCGCCGGCCACGCCATCGGCAAGGTCCCGCCTGCCCTCGCCATGCTCCGCGGCTCGCCCCCGCCGCCAAAGACCGCTGACGACATCACCAACGCCACCGCCCCGCCGTCCGCTCTCCCGCGCCCATGACATGCTCGCGTCTTGAAGGAGATGCGGCTTGCTCATGACGCCAAGACCTGTCATCAACGCTGCCCCTCCCTCACATCCGCCGCCTCCCGGCCGCACCGGCCGGCGGGTGCCGCCCACCTCCCTCCCTCGGTCCTCCTCCTAGTGCCTTTGGCGGTGGGCGCAGCCCCCCTCCGCACTGGCAGCGGGTACGGCCAGTGCGACCCACAAGAAGAAGGGTGGTGGTGGTCACCGGAAGAAGGGCGGTGGCGGCGGCAGGCGGCAAAGAATGGTGGGCGCGCTCCCGGGCCAGCCAGGTGGCGGCGGCAGCTCCTCCCTACCGCCCCCATGGGCCCCCGGATTTGCTATAATCCTTGGGCGCCACAGCCGCCAGCGGGGCGGCCACGGCAGGGGCAGCCACCGGCCGCCGGTGTCCCGGGGCGTGCTTGGGCCCGTGCCTCGGGCACATACGGCGTTTGCCCCTCCCAAGACGTCTCCCCGCCACCACCATGTGGGGAACAAGAAGAAAGGCATGGGATCAGCGGGCTCATCACTGCCCTCAACCGGATGGCCGCCCGTAACTGTGCATCCTGGGTCATGGACTCCCGGTGCTACTTCCCACATGAGCACCAACGATGGTATACTACTCTCCCGCCTCCCATCATCTCTTTCCTCCATTACCGCTGGCAATGGTCAAAATATTCCTATCACTTGTCGCGGGCGAGTCCATCCTACCTACGCTAGCGCCCACCTTTCATCTTCGCAATGTCCTAGTCGTTCCATCCCTTGTGCGCAACCTACTTTCTCGCTCGTCGGGTTCACTAGGGACAACAATTGTTCTATTGAATTTGACGCTTTTGGGTTTTTTGCGTGAAGGATATACTGCACTCGTCGCATGATGCTTCGCCGCAATAGTGTCGGGCGACCTCTACACCATGCCCGCAGCCCCGTCAGCACCCCTGTGCCCACCTCGCCATCTCCGGCGACCTCGGCATCATCGCCTTGGCCATCCTAGCTCCTTTGCCGCCGACACTCGCATAATAAGTTGATCCATTGTAATAAGGCAGCCAACGCCTTATGCCATTCATGTCGCCTTGGGAAACATGTGCGCCTCCGCTTTCGGTGTCTCGTTCATCCAAGACAATGCCATTCGAACTCATTCATCGCGGATGTTTGGACATCTCCCCGTCACTAGTGTTGCCGAGCTCGGTTTACCTCGCCTTACTCGATGATTTTACCCATTTCGCTGGACATTTCCGCTCATCCACAAGTCCGAGGTAGCCACCCACATCTCCAACTTATGCAACCTAGTACTGCACCCGGGTTCAGCCTTCCCATTAAATCCCTACAGGCCGATAATGGCAAAGAGTTCAGTAAACAATGCCCTCACCACCCTCTTTCGCCTCCCCGCGGCATTCACTTACTCTCCCGCCCTTACACCTCCCCCACAAATGGCAAGGCCGAACGTATTCTCCGGACACTAAATAATATCATTCGCACTATGCTTCTCCATGCTCACATGCCCTCCCTCCTTTTGGCCGAGGCCCCGCCACGGCGACCTCATCTACTCAATAGGCGCCCAAGCTCCGCTGTCCGTATCAACATCCCCTACACATTCTTTGTATGGCTCGCCACCGCACTACTCTCACCTCCGTGTCTTTGGGTGCCTCCTCGCTATCCCAATATGACCGCCACGGCTCGCCACAAGTTGGCACCCCGGCTCCACGACTTCGCGTCTTCCTCGGGTACCCCTCCTCCCATAAGGGTATCGTTGTTTTGACCTCTCCACGCGCGTCGCATCATCATCTCCCGCCATGTGGTTTCAATGAGACATACTTCCCGCTTGGTCTTACCTCACCCAGATCGTCTTCCAAATGATTTAGAGTTTTTACTTGCAGGCTCACGCGCCCGGTGCATCAGATCCGCCGCGGCCCTCGACCTCTCCCATAGCCGTGTTCCCCAAAGACACGCCCGCCACCGGGAGGAGCTCCACCCACGACCCCGCCATTCTCATGCGCGGGCGCTCGCTCGTACGGGGCCTCCCGGGCGGCCGGCACCACCTCGACTCCTATGGCGCCGGCGGTGGTAGCGCGCCGCCCCTTTGGCGGCCCCGGCCGCGCCACCGCCATTCCCGTAACGACGACGGCCGCGCTCGGCGTGTCTACAACCGGGCGGCACCCGTCGACCCAGCCTCTCCCTCCGTAAGGACTCCCTCCCAAACCGCCTCGCCCGAGCTTCGCACCGGCCCGGCTCGCCCCCAAAGGTCAGGGACACGGCTTGGCGGCGCCGCCCATGGCAGTGGTTATCGCCTTCGGCCGTGGTCCGCCGCTCGAACTACCGGCGCTCACGATCCGTCCGCGTGGCGCGCAGCCATGGCGGATGAGTACGGGCCCTCATCGACAACGACACACTGGCGCTTGTTCCTCGACCACCAGCGCGCGAATGTTGTGGCGACCGCAAGTGGATTTATAAGCATAAATTCCACTCGCATGGCTCTCTAGCCCGTCACAAAGCACGTTGGGTGGTTCGTGGGCTTCACGGGGCCGCACGGCAAGATCGACTACAATGAGACTTTCAGCCCCGTCAAACCTTCCGGCAACGATTCGCGCCGTCCCTCGCATCGCCGCCTCCCGTGCGGCCTATACACCAACCGGACGTGAAGAATGCCTTTCTTCATGGCCACCGACGACCGTCTAACGCCAACAACCACGAGGCTTCGTCGACCCCCCGCTCATCCCGATCATGTGTGTCTTCGCGGCCGCCCCTCGGCCGCCCCTCAAGCAGGCCCCTGCCCGGGGCACCAAACAAGCCGCCACTCCTTCGGCAGCTGGGCCCGTCGCCGCCGACATCGACACCTCCCTCTTCATCCTCCAAGCGGGGTGACACGGCGCACGCTCCCCCACGCCGACGACATCATCCCGACAGCCTCGACATCCGGCCCTTCTTCTGCAGACACGAGCCGTCTACACCCGAGTTCGCCATGACAGATCTCGGCGACCTCCACCACTTCCCTCTGGATCTCCGCCACGCCCCTCCGACGGGCTCTTCCCCGTCCCAACGGCAGTATGCGCCGGATCTTCTACGGCGGGCATGGCCGAAAGTGTCACCGACATCGACACCTGTTGACACTCGCGCGCTAAGCTCGCCTACCGATGGTGCTGGGCCGCCGACCGTCCGAGTACGAGAGTATCGCAGCGCCCTCCAAGACTCACGCCGACTTCGCCCGGATCTAGCTTATGCAAGGTGCCAGTGTGCCTGCTCATGCACGATCCTCGAACCTCACTGGCGCCGATCAAGCGCATTCTTCGCTACGCCAAGGGGGTCACCGCCGGCCGGCCTCCACATCAGCACCGGGCCGGGCCGACAAACCGGTGGCTTACTCGACGCCGATCGGGTGGCCGCCCGATTCCTCCGCTCTACATCGCTTCGCGGTCTTCCTCGAGACAACCTCGTGTCCCGGGTCGCTCTAAACGACAAACCACGGTGTCCCGTCCCGCGGCGGAGGCCGAGTACCAGCCGTTGCTCATGTCGCCGCCGAGTGTTGCCGGCTTCGCCGCTCCCTTCAGAACTACATGTTCCATCAAGGTTGCCACCGCGGGTCTATCGTGACAACGCCGCCGTCTTCATGATCGCCAACCCGGTCCATCACCGCTGCACCAAGCACATTGAGATCGACATCCACTTTGTCCGAGAGAAGGTGGCTCCAGGCAAAGTAACGCTTTCTCCATGTGCCGCCACAATATCGGTTCGCCGATATCATGACGGGGACTTCTGCATACCGCTTTGAGGATTTTCGGTCCACCGTGCATCCGGAATCTTGACGCTTCGATCGCGGGAGGGTGATAGATATTACTAGGAAACACAACCGCCAGAACCGGCCAGGAGACTTGACCGCCGATCTCCTCTCAGTAAATTGCTTGAACAACCGGTTAGAGACTTGACCGCTATAGCAAGCCAAGTTCTCCTCTCTCAGAATTGCTAGGAAAGCCACTAATTGTGGCCCTATAAATTGATGCAGCAACCCCCACTTATGGGTGTGGTGTTTCCCTCTATTATTCTACACATGCGACATGCCATCAACAAACCTCTCTCCGATATGCTTTATTCTAGGAAAACACTCAAGAGCACCGGGTTTGAATGAAGAGCAAATGAGGCTGGTCGTTGTCGCGAGAAAAATTGTCATCGCCAAACTAAACAAGATACTTGCCGACTTAGATCAACATAACATTACCGACAAGTAATCTTCTTGCCAAGTCTTTTAAATCATTCTATTATGTTCTTGTATTTACTTTCATCTACCTCGTTATTTGACAATTTGTGAATCACAAAAGTTAATAGTATCACTTAATTTTATTTCACTAGCTACTGAAGCTTATAGCCATATTCGTTACTACCAATTTAATATTTCTATATCATTATCTTCACAGGTCAAGTTGCTTGGGTTTGGATATGGCTGAATTTGTGTTGAAAGATGTGGTGGTGTCTCGCTGTAAGTCAAGTAGTGATAAGTTGTGAGGGTAAAGGTATCGAGAGTTGCTTGCAGCCTGCCAAAGGGATTCATGAAGCAAAAGTTCACGGGATGGTAAACCTTCATCTCATAGACTTCGAGCTTAGGTACATTGGGCGTGCTCATTTGCATGCATACACTCATTTCTGAATAGGAAAATAGGAAATCATAAGGTATGAACTATGAAGGGTTATATCATTTTTATGTTTACGGCTTTATGGTTTTCAGGATCAAGCTCCAAGGAGCAGGAGTCCCAGCAGAAATATTATCACAAATGTATGAGGAGGACAATAAAGAGCAGTCAGATGAGGGCTTGAGCCTTCTTGTTTCTAGAAACCTTCGAGGCTCATGAATGGTGACATACGTCACCTCAGGGAAGCTGGCATGTCAACCTTCATCCTCACTGCTGGACTTGCTGCTGCTTCTTCAGCAGTTGGACAATAAAGCCATCACTACAACAAGTGTCAAATGGTATGTTCACTAGTTTGGGTTAAGGTAGTATGTTGTTTTTGTTTTCACTCAAATGCTGCTTTTTAAACGTAGAACTATCAGTAGTTTTGCCCGAATTATATAGATAAATAAGGGGAACAGCTGGTTATGTAGACCTTACTTTCTAGATTTTGCCCTGTAAGCTCTGTTACAAACATTAATGGGTGTTTTTTTTTTGTGACTGGCAAGGTTTTTGTGACCGATACCTGCCAAAAAAAAAAAAAAACATGTAACCTTGGTTTTGCTGGTGTCTTGGGAGATTTGGAAGGAGAGGAACAGAGGACTTTCGACAACGCCACGCCGCACGCCGCCGGAGCTACTGCGGAGCTATCGTGGCCGAGGCCGACGAGTGGATCATCAAGGGCTACAAGGGCGGCCCGGGCGCAGGTGGTGGCCGCGCAGGGGCACTAGCAAGTCACTAGCGCCACAGTCTTACCTTCTTTAGAGCACAAGAGTTTCTTTACTTAGTACAACACCCTAAGCTGCGCTGTTTAAGCCAAAGGCCGATCTTTGTAATCGGTGGTGCCTTGTACGGAGCGGCCAAATGTTTTGGCTTAACCGCAACGATGTAAAAACTCTAACTTCTCTTAATGCAAGACGTGCAATGTGCACGATTTCGGGGAAAAAACATGTAACCTTAAATCACTTAGCTAAGGGTAAAACAACCCCGCAATTTCCCAAATCCTACTATAGTTATATGATGAATGAATAAGATACTCATGTTCTTTCCATATTCCATATTAAGGATAAAGATACATAGATCTCTTGTATATTCTTGTGAAACAATTCGAACAGAGGATAAAAATTATGGCTAATTCCAATTAATTGGTTTATGTGTATTGTTTCATGTGTACTTCAAGTAACCCTTTGCTAAAGAATTTTTGTTTCTGCCCTTGATGCCAGCTCTCGGAGAGTTCATTCGAAAAGCCACGGTGGTTTGCGGAGAATGGGAAATGCTGCAACCTCTAGGATCACCGAATGCATAAGAAATAAGATTGACTTGTACGGTTGTTTCTTAGGGGAAAGTTGTATATGCATACCCAAAAAAAAAAAAAAAAAAGTTGTATATGCATAGTAAGGCTCCATACTACTACTCGTTTCTGCCCTCAGAACCAATTGTGTAAGGTTTTAACTTCAGAAAAGAAAAAAAAAAAAAAAACTACCTTGTGAGGTTCAAGTTCGAGCTAATATGAATAATAAAGTGTTTTTTTATATAAAAACGTGATAAATTGTCCAATTTAGCTGCAGCTTTGGTGTCATCTTTCCGCCGACACGCTGTGTATGTGGTGATGTAGTACACTGATATAAGATGATTATGCCTGGTGGGCTAACTACGACTCTTGTTCAGCCTTTTGGTTCATAGTTTAAACTCTGAAAGCTACTTGGTGTTCTAAAACAATTTGAGTTGGCTGAAATTCTGTCCTTGGTGTTCTAATGGGGAATCAATGAAGTGCAGTACCAGTGTTTTGAGGATGATATTACAGTTGGACATATATCGGTTAGGATGAGAATATGGTGTGTAAAGAGTACCCATGATATATTCATCCTTTCGTTTGTAGGAAAATAAGGCTCCCTACAAGGTGCTCTCATTCTGAATGGAGAATGGTGTGCCAATGCAGCAATGCAGCCTAGATGAGGTACTACTCATAGAAACATCCAGATTTCTTATTGCCCAGAATAGAGTGCGGCTGCAGTCTATGTTCCTTCAGATTTTTGTTTAGAATTCATGTTCCTTCAGATTTAATGTTTCGCAGAATGTTAGATGTCAATCTTAATTACACTATCAGTATTTGTAATCGGCGACAGGTGCCGAGGTGCGACCTGGGGAACAAGCCCTTCACAGATTTAGCAAGAAGGTAGTAGCGGAGGGAGGAGCGCCGTACCATACGCGCAGGCCGGAGCAGAGCTCGAAGACTCAGAGCGTCTCTGAGTAGCTCGGTGGCAAACGGCCTCCGTGCTCCCGCCACGTCCATGCCGTCGCGGCGTTGCGTCTTCCCCTCTCGGATCTCTCGCCTTCTTCGCATTCCCGTGCGGGGCTTCGGGATGGCGAAGCCGTTCGTGGCTTCCTCGGGACACGGGGACGTCGTTGCGGCATTGCGCCAGCCGGCCACGGTGAGGAGTGAAAAAGTATAGATGTCCAACGGGCGGACCCCACGTACCGCGCACCGTGCCCGCCTCCACCGCGTTCGGGCCGTGCTCGCCCATGGCCCGGTCCATGGGCCATTTTACCGGGCCACGGGCGCGCCGGGCCACATTTCATCGGGCCGACCACGCCCGTTGGCTTTTTTTTTTTTTTTGAGAAATGCCTTCAATGCCTCTCACGGGCGCGGCGAGGAGAAACTTCCGCCGTCCGCCGCTGTTGCCACCCGCCCGGCAGCTGCTCTGCTGCCGCGCCACGCCGCCACGCTTGCCGCTGCCGCTTCCGCCACCGCCCTGGCGTTTAATATTAATTACGAGGAAGCGCGACAGGCCGCCGCCACCGCCAATCGCCATCGGGGCCGCCGGGCGGGCAGCCACGGCCCGGGGGACGGCCCATGGTCCGGTCCGACCACCGGTCGTGCCGCCGCGGGCCCGCCCATGACGGACCGACCGGGCCTGCATCGGGCCATTTTGTCCGGCCCGGGACCGTCACGTCTTCGCGGGCCAAATGGCCAAGTATAGTGAAAAGACGCTGGGTTGCGGTTGAAGAAAGGTCTCTCATCGGTGACTCTTGAGTCAAGAGTCACCGATTCTGAATAATACTCTATATATCCAGATTTAGAGCTAATAGATGGATTCGTTTTTTTTTATTAGAATCAAAATATAGGTTCACATGAGACATGAGTTGTAACAAAAACCAACATAATTTAAACTAAGGTTATAATTAAATGTATATATTGAAAATATACGGAGGTTCTATAAAAAAGTATGGAAAAAAAAAAACATATAGATCAATATTATTAAGTTTACTACAACTTAGATTAAAAAAGTTTATTACAGCTTGATTATATTTGGTCAGTTATAATAGAAAGTCAATGAAGATGGACAATGTGATTCCTCAAAAAAAAAAAAAAATGGAAATTGTAAAAATATAAATATATTGGTCATGCGCAATACCTATCTACGCCTCACCGTTGATGGTCCGCCACCAATGGCAATAGAGGAGATCAATGCCACCGCCTGGGACTAGTGAAATCTCATGTTTGGTTTTGGAAATTGATGACACACACTTGTGGACTAATCCTTTGCTCTAAGTGATGACTTTGAGATAGGATTAGATGGATGACAAGGAGCATGATGATCATGAACATGGACAATGTCGGTGGACTTGATGGATCGTCAAGCTTTCGGTGATCGGCTTGGAAGGAACCCGGAGATCAAGGCAAAGGTATCTTGATAGGATTTTTTTCCTTTCGGTGATCAAGACACGATAGAGCGTGTAATCACATTATAGGATAGATAGCCGACTATCAAGAGGGATGCCGCGACAATCCTTTGGTGAAGTGCTTCTAGGTCCAATTGACTTGCATATTGCATTTAGGACATGAGAGCACTAACTCGATCTTGCCTAACATCTCGACGTGCTAACATTGGTGATAATGTGGTCATCTTGGACGTGTTGGCAACCTACGGCAAGAGGCGAAGCAAGTTTGAAGCAAAGAGCGAAGAAAAAGATGAAGAAACAAATGGTGTCAGGGTGCCGGACGCGACGCCGGTGCGATCGGGACGCACGCACCGGTGGCTCCGGTGGGTGCGTTTGGCGCAGAGCCCGCGGCGGCGTTTTTGCGGGCGCGCCCGGCCGGACTTCGACCGATGCTTCCGGTGGTCGACCGGACTCCCTCACCGGACGCGACGGCGAAGGAAGGGTGCCACCGTGGGCCCGACCCTTTGTCGGTAGTGACCGGAAGCGTGACCGACTCACGGCCGGATCCGGCCGGTAGTTCCGGTCGGTGCGTCCGGCCACCCCGCAGAGAGCAAATTTTTTGAGCAACGGCTCCATTTCGAGAGGAGCCCTATATATACTTGGTTATCGGGTTCCTTAGGCCCTCTCTTGCACATTTGAAGCTTCCAACTTGCTAGTGAGCATTTGATACTCCTCTCCACTCATCTCTTCACCACTAACTCGGATTCTTGGTGAGATTGAGAGTGATAGAAGTGCATTGCATTGGTGATTGCATCTAGAGGCACTTCATCCTTGGAGAAGCCGCGGGATTCTTGTTATCTTGGGAATTTGCCCGGTTCCCTAGCGGCTTGGAGCAAGAAGCGGTGTTGAGCTCAAGTGGAGCTTGTTTGAGGCCACACCGGTGGTGATTGTGAGGGGTCGTTCCTTACCCCGCGGGAGATTCGCGAAAGGAGCACTAGTGGATCGCTCGTGGCTTGTTGGACCCTCTCTTGTGATCGTTTGCTTGAGCTCCCATAGAGGATTTGGCACCGCCATTGCTTAGCATACATCAAGTGAGTGTGTCGCCACAACGAGGACTTAGCGTCTTCGGCAAGCACGTGAACCTCGGTAAAAAAAATCATCGTGTCTATTGTCTTGAGCTCGTTGGAGATTTCTCTTTGTACACGGTGATTGGCTTCATCCTCTACACCGCGGTGGTATTGTATTCTAGCTCCTTTGCATTACTTTTGCTAGTTTACTTGTGTAGCCTTGTTTAGCTTGTGTAGTTTGCTTAGCTCCTAGTGTTGAGTTTAGTTAGAATTGCTTAATCACCTAGGAGTAATCTAGTGACTTAGCCCCTGTGTGAACCTAGAGACATTAGATATACCTTGCTTGACTTGTGGCTTGCATAGATAGTGTGTAGCACCGCTTTATTTAGCTTTCGCCATCTTATTTACTAACCAGGGTGCTTAGTGTTGTTGCAAGAATTTTTAATAGGCTATTCACCCCCCCCCCCCCTCTCTAGCCATTAGGACCTTTCAACTAGGCATCCTAAACTGCCGCTCTCCTCCATCGCACTCCAATCGAGATGGCTTTGGCTGCAACAGGTGGACGAGGGTCGGGCCTAGGCCGAGCTGGGACCTAGGGGGACTAAAGCATCTCGGACCTACGGCTCTCCACCATCACACTCCAATTGAGATGGCTCTGGCTGTAGCAAGTGGACGAGGGTTGGGCCTAGGCCGACCTGCCATTGTCGGTGCCCTGTGAGGTTGTGAGCTTCTTCGAGGCTTCCGCGTACACTGTACTCGTCGATGGTCGATCCACTGCCTTCTGGACGGGTCGGTTGATCCAGGGGAAAGCAATCAAGCACATCGCATCGGCATTGCTAAACTTCGTCAGCCGTTGGGACATCCGGCAGACAACTGTGGAGAACACATGGAGAAATGATCAAGCAAGCACAATTTATATACCCCAACACATGAGAAGTGGAGAACACATGGGACACCAAGGGATCGTGATACGAAGATTGTTCAGAGTAGCCCCGAAATAGTGCGTCTTTCACCTGCTCCCTCCATCTCAGAACAGCATGAGCATGAGCATGACAACGCTTGAGCTTCCGATCAGTCGGAGGCCTAGCCGTGTCCGCCTAACACGCGCGCAATTGGCACCTGCTGCACATGTGTAAATTGTTATCTCCCAAGCTTAATCTTGAGCACATGCGCCGTGTATCTCCCAAGCTTAATCTTGAGCACATGCACCGACCGCCCCCTTCACTGCGCCACCACCGTGCCTCCTCCTCGTCGTGCCCGGCGACGCCGACGAAGCCCAGGAGGGCGCGCCAGGAGGAGCAGCCGAGCCGCCGCCGGGAGCCCGCGCGGCAGTACAGGGGCGTACGGCGCCGCCCCCTGGGGCAAGTGGGCCGCCGAGATCTACGAAGCTGTCAACGGCGTCTGCGTCTGGTCCTCGGCGCGTCCAACGACGAGCGGCGGTGATTTTTCCGGTGCGGTGACCCAGCACGGCGTGGAGGCGACCTCGACGCGTTCCCTGGCGGCTCCAGTCGCGACGGCGAGATGCATGTGCTTGACTGCCTCCGACGTCCGTCAGCGGGAGTGCCTCTGCCTGCTCTCTCGCTCTCTATTCTCCCCCTGCTCTCTCGTTCTCTCTCCCATGCGGTTGCTGAAATGGATGGATGGGGGCGAGGAGGCGTCGGAGGACGCGGCGGTGAAGTGCATGCCATGCAGCTGCTGAAATGGATGGATGGGGACGAGGAGGCGTCGGGGACGCGACGGTGAAGTGCATGCGGACGAGGTGTTCGATGAAATGGCTATTCCAATATTTTGGGGGTAAAGTTACCATGTCCTTAGTCCAGAGTCATCCTACTCTTATGTACAAGCAATCAAACGCAATCACTTGCTGGTCCTGTCTACTCTGCAAAATGAAATCAAACAAATCCACCTGGCCAAACTGAACCAGGCCATGGCTGGCCATAGCCTGGCCGACAGGCCGAGCCACCCTCGCGCTCTACATCAAACGCGCCCTATATGTTCACGCACTGTGAACTCCAGCACACACCACCAGGCCAAGAACTCTCAAGCCTCCGCTCTCATCTCATACGTTCTCTGGCTGATTCTGCTCAAGAAGCTAAGACTGATAGAGTGACGGAGACAGGTCGAAACACAGAGCGAACAAACAACAATTAATGGCAGCAGCCATGGCGAGGAAGAAGCTCCGGAAGCCGTAAACCATCACCAATCCTCGGCAGAGTGGGCCGCCGACGACGAGCATGACCGGTTCCTCCACGCGCTGGCGCTGCACGGCCGCAACTGGAAGAGGATCGAGGCGTTCGTCGCCACCATGACAGCCACGCAGATCCGCAGCCACGCCCAGAAGCACTCCCTGAGGGCTCAGAAGATGGGCCTCGCGGTGCCAGTGCCAGTGCCAGTGCCAGTGCACCTTCGTCGCTCCGGCGCCGTCTTCCGCCAGGCGCAGCAGCCCATCAGCTGGCTGCCCACGTTCACTGATGATGACGCCGCCGTCGTGTCGGAGGACGAGACGGTTCGTCAGCTTCCGCTGTCTCCGGACCATCCGGGTTTTGCTCAGGTGCACAGGTTCGTCGGTGACATCTTCGGGTCGGACGCGCCGCGGCCGGTGGAAACGCAGTTGCAGAGGCTGCTGGGAGCGGATCCTGCCATTGTGGAAACCATCTTGTGTGTACTAGGGAACCTGGAAGCTAATCTACTACTATCATCTGAGGATTTCACAGATTAGCATTGTTGTTATTGATGGTATTCTGTACCCCGTACCATTAGGTCGCGAACCTGTGCGGTTGCATTGTGTTGTACTTTTGGATAAAACACAGCAATAGTATAACTTTACGAAAGAAATAGTTTCAGTAATCGCAGTAGCAAAATCCTGAAATGTTTTAGACAAAAATAATGCAACTGCAACGTCCCTCACTGTTGTCTAGTTTCATATTAATCACAGCTCAAATGAAGCCCAAATACAAATGTAGAGCAGTGGACCCTGTACTGTGGAGTCGCTGACTGTATCTGCATAATAGCAACCCCGAGCCCTGCTAGTAGCATTGATTATGATTGGAGAAATGTAGCTGCAAGAAGAGAAGATGGAGAGCAGATTCATCAGTGTGTGTAGGACAGGAGAGTGAGGTGCAGCCTGCATCTGCATGTGATTACATGAGTACTGGCCGTGCACCAGCAGTTCCTGCAACATTCAAGTGCAGGCAAAAAGCATCCAAACACACACCGTCCTCTGTACCTGAAACTGGCTGCAAGAGGAGGCATCGTATTGCAGGCCGGCGCAGCATTGATGGAGATCACGGCGATCCTGTGAGACCGAGCATTCAGAGCAGTAAGCTTCACGGCCGTGGTGACCTTTAGCTGAGCAGCTGTGCCATCACTGTCACAATTCGGTTATGTTCTAGTAGTTGTATTTATTCATCAAGGCGGCGTCAGCGTCACTCGGTGCCGTCCAACTGCTGTAATCGCACGAAACCTACAGGTTGTGGATAAAATTATACGGAAAAAGGGCGGCCTCGTCTTGCTGCCGCCAAACGGAAAGTCCTGAACCGCAGGCGCAGCGTGCAGGATGGTGGCGGGCACGGGGAACGGGAAAGACGGACACCCGTCACATCCCTCGGGCGTCCTGTCGTGCGACTGCGAGATGGGACCGTTCAACCGTTGCCCGTTGGTTGGGTTGGGTGCGACCGTCCACACTTTTAAAAAGTCGCACGATTCTTTGACCAGTGCACTATCGTTTCCAAAATCCAAACAAACAGGGGTTCGGGCCGTTGGGCAGTTGAACTGGATTTTTCATTATAATAAATACATGGATAAAGTGTTCGTGAACATACAGAAAAAGATGGCGCCTGATTGGATTTTGATTCGAGAACGAGGTCCGGAGAGATCCTGCTGACGGTATTAGTACGCAGACTTATCTGATGCACCCCCTAATGAGACTGCAAGTTTGCTTCGAGTTGTTTTAGTTTATTCTCTCTTACATAACACTATTTAATCTTCATAAAAAAATATAATGGAATTTTGCCCCTGTAACAATATACCATGAGATACTGGAGCGTATAGCCAGAGAAGGTACAGAACACATGCTGAACTAGACAAGGGGTGCTAAATTGATTGAAAAATAGATTGGGTTTATGATTTTTTGGACTACCTTTTTTTCTTATGGATTACACAAAGATCTAGAGGCAACGGCGGTACGGTGACAAAGGGCCTCTTTGGTTGGGCTCTAAGGTGCAACGCTCCTACACCGTGGCGGTCCTATAGCCGGAGCTAGGGAAGTTAACAAAAAGCAGCTCCACCTTACCCGAACGGTTACGTGAGAGAGGAAACAGAGAGAGAAAATTGGCTCTAGTGAACAGTGCGCAGTACACAAACAGAGGAAGCCGGAGTTGCCTGGAGCTGCACCAATTCAAAGGGGCCTAAAATGAGTGTAAGTCTCCAGCTGTCTAGGTTGTTCTTTATGCTGAACTTGCTTATCGAGATCTAAATTATAGATTTTATATGGGTGCTCATATTTTACAAGATTTATTTTAGATTCTTTTAATGCTAACTGATGTGCCCATGACAATGAGGTACGGTACCTATGAGCGTACGTTCGTAGGAGAGAATTTGTGTGCACCTATATTGTACGATGATTCGTAAAATATAAATATAACAGACTTATTCTAAACTTTTGGCATGTTTTTTTTTGTGAGGAGTACAAAAAAAAAAACTCATCAACAAATTACTAACACCTTCGTATGGGTAGGGGAGAGCACACCCATAATTTTTTGTGGAGCCATGACAATAGGGTTTCACCCAAGATCTAGAGTTATCTGGTCTAGAGTTACTAACACCTCAAGTCCCATGTGTTTGTCGCCCTAGTGTTAAATCTCAACAATTGTTTATTTTCCTTATGGTTTCCCTTTCTTTGAACTATGAAACACAATACAACCACATTGTCGACGAACACATCCATCGCAAAATCCACGACATTTTAACTAAAATTTTGTCCATCTTTCAAACTCTAAACCATTAATAACTCTTAAAAATATTTGGTTTAGAGATATAGATATAGTTAAGTATTTGTTTTGAATAGCACTTTCATAGTCATATACCCCCAAAAAAGTGTGTTGTTTTTTTACCTTGAGACATCGTGTTTGACCGCTTCGTCTTATTCTAAAGTTTTGTGTAAATTATAAAAATGATAAATACTAAGTCATAACAAAATCAAAGATATTTATAAAACTTTTTTTTTTGAATAAGACGGATGGTCAATCGTGAAGTATGAAAAACTTAAAACGACACTCCTTTTGGGACTGAGAAAGTACATCTATTTATTAGACATCAATACATCACAGCTATTATATGTTTCCAACAGAAAAGCTATTGTCAAAGTCATATGGCAAAGACGACAAAAAGTGAAAAAAAAAACGCCCTAAACTTTGTACCGAGGCTTAAAGGCAGAACTCCACTCCACGCTGTAAGCGTGGTAAGCCATCATGCAAACTTTGATCTATCAAAAAAACTGTCAGTATCTAAACAAAACAAAAATTATTCGCACATCATATAGGATATGCCAGTATGCCACAGATAATAAACCTCCTATACTATATATACAGTTAATTTGCCGTCGGGGTGAGGGCGACCGTTCCTCGTGCTGATTTTTGTACACACCCAGGCCGCCCAGCGAGCACTGCCGGCCGCCCACGGTCGCACGAATCGGTTTACCTCTGTTCGTCCAGCGGTACAGGTACCAGCCACGGACGTCACCTTGGCTGTCCGTCCGGCTGTCCATGACCATGAGGCAGGCTCACAAGCTGAAAATGAAATCAAAGCCCATCCGGCCTCACGCACACGGGAGGGAGGGGACCAGCAGGGTGTTTTGAACGCCCAAAGCTACGATTTGTGCATTGCAAACGCAGAAAAAAAAAAAAGAAAGATTATCTGCGCAGTGCGAATCGGCGTCCCCCGCCCCGATCCCGCAAGACGCTAGACACCAAACGAGCTGGAACGGGAAGAAAGGAGAGAGAGAGAGAGAAAAAAACATTTCCCATTTCCCTTTCTTTTCCTCTCTCTCCCTCTCGCAGTCTCGCCGGGTCTTGGGTCTCTTGAGGGCTCTCTCTTTCCGGTCTCGCGCACGCGTACCACCCCGAATATGCTGCCTCCAGCCGCGCCGGCCGCGCCCCTGATCCCCACCCGATGCGCCATCCCCGCCGCCTCCTCCGCCGCCGCTGCCACGCCGCCGCCGGATCCGCTCCCGCTCGCCCGCCCTCCGCTCTCGGCGGCGACGGGTCCCGCTGACCGCCCCGGGCCCAGTCGCTCCCCGCTGCCCCCTGCCCCCATCCAGCGTGCTTGCCCCCCCCCTCCTCCGTCTTGCTCGCGCCGGCGGGGTGCGGCGAAGGCCGCTAGGGTTTTCGGGGCTGTCGCCTCGCGGTCCCCCTCCCTCCCGCGTTGCGCTTAGGGTGTGGGTTGCGTTGGTCTCTTCAGCTTGGTTGTCCGAGGAACTCCACGGGAGCTTGATTTGTCAGGGGGGGCCTTTTCGAGGCAGCGACGCCGATCTGCGGCTGCCGGCGCCGCGGCATTGGGCCGTTTCCTAAGTCCCCGAGCGTCCGGAGCTTCGATTCGGCTGGTCTGGGAGCTGGGCTGCAACAAGGTGCTGCCTTCAGCTCTGCCCTCCTCGGCCTCACTGTAAGCATTTCTTGGCAGGGTTCTTGGTCCCGGGCTAGTTGATTTTGGAGGGGAAACATGTCGGAGAACATTGATCTGGTGCTTGAGTTCCTGCGGAAGAACCGGTTTGCCAAGGCAGAGGCAGCTCTCCGTGGGGAGCTCACCGGTCGTGCTGATTCCAACGGCATCTCCACGCAGAGGCGTGTCGCCGAGCTGAAAGAAGACGAGGAGCAGGAGGACCTGGTGGGCTCCAATGTAGGGGCCAAGGGTGCTGCGGCGGCAAGGAGTGCCGACTCATCGAGGGAGTTCATCGTGAAGGAGATTGATGTTGGAGCCCCTGCCGAATGGTTCGGATGGAAAGAAGAGCTCCGGGGTTGGTCAGCCTCAGGAGAACAACGTGGGGGATCTGTATCCTTGGACCTTCAGCATTGCAAACAGCACTGCGGAACAGCTAGCTGAGCTGCTGGTGTCGGAGGAGGTGCCAAGACATAGGCGTGGTGCGATGCTGGCAGAGAAGAGGGATCGAGGTGTTGGGACCGAACAGCCTGGCCCTGTGCTGGAGCAAAAAGTCTCTTTTGGAAGGGGAAGGGAAAAGTTGATGCTGCTGGGAGGACTGAAATCAATGAACAGGGCCATTCTAGGGATAAAAATCTAGTACCAGAAAAAGAGGAGATGATGAATGGTTGCACAGTTAAGACAGTGCTTCCATTCCCTGCGGAAAACCCGTCATCTAGTTACAATAGCACGCACCATGAAAATGAGAGGAAAGAAGTAAAGAGGAGCACTAATGCAGATGGTGTTGTAAAAGGAGCAAAAGGACTGCTTGATGAGGGGAACAGGCAATATTACTTCGAAAAATCCCTAGATACAGATCAGGTGTCTGACCGATGCTTCGATTTACAGCTTGTGGGAGATAATCAGCGTGAGGAGTTTCGAAGTTACCTCCTGTGAGGCTCAAGTCTGAAGATAAGCTAGTCAACATGAACTGGGAGGAAAAGATCAATCACCATGGATCTGGAGCCAAGCAATCTAGTGCTGATCATGCCTTTATGATTGGCTCCTATCTCGATGTTCCCATTGGACAAGAAATAACATCTTCAGGTATGTTGCTAGTGAGTTCAGTAGTGATAAGGCACTTTTATTTAATAGGTAAGACCACAATCAATGCAAAAATTTCCCAGGCCATAATGTCGACTTTAGTTCTGTAGGACAAAAGAATTGAACATTCGACTAATGTTCATGTTTTGTGTATCATATCTGCGACTGACTAAGGACATTGTTTGATATGTAGTTTATTGCTGTATATTTGCTATAATAATACAGAGTAAGAATCTCGTCTTATCTTGTGAAATGTTGCATATTCGTGTTAGTAGTAAATTACTGAATTACCAACATTTATTTTTCTCTTCATTGACATGGCTAGACAGATCCTGACTAGTGACATATCTTTTACAATTATATGATTATGAATGATCTTCATTTGAAATGATACATGTAGTTGCAAATATTTGTCAGACCCATTTATTTTGTAAGCCTCGTCTATTGCCACTACCATGTGAGAAAACTATTAGATTTTTGTTTCTCCAGAAGTTCAAGTACATATATCGCTTGTGATACTTGCTCTATCGTGTATAAATTACTATTGATAATCGATTTGTCCTGATTCAATTTTTGAAAGTAATTCCCCACCCCTGACCACCCACATAAAGAAATTGTTTTGCTTAATGGTTTCTTTCTTTTTCCCTAGATAGATCATTGACCGACGTTTCATCTTTCTATAGTTGTTTTGCTTTCCATTCATCTTGTACGTTCTTCTTTTCCCCTAAGGTGTGAGGCAATTACTCTGCATGTTCTTAATGCTGATTTTTTTTTTTTCTGTATCGTATTGTTCGGCTCCTGAATAATGACCTTGCGCCACATATTCAGGTGGAAGACGTACAATTGGCAGTAGTTGGTTGTCTGTAAGTCAAGGTATTGCAGAAGATACCTCCGATCTGGTATCTGGTTTTGCAACACTTGGTGATGATTCACTTGAATATCCAATCGGTGAATACTGGGATTCTGATGAGTATGATGACGATGACGATGTTGGCTACACCCGACAACCAATTGAGGATGAAACCTGGTTTTTAGCACATGAGATTGATTATCCTAGCGACAATGAGAAGGCAACTGGCCACACGAGAGGGACTGATCGTCATGATCGCCCTACAAAGGATGAAGATGATGACCAGTCATTTGTTGAGGAAGATTCCTATATATCTGGTGAGCAATATTTTCATGGAAAGAATATTGCACAAATAGGTACTTCCGAGGGTCCAATGGGCCATGGGATTCCTGATAATGATATGATAGCTCGGTATGATGGCCAACTTCTAGATCCTGAAGAGCTTAATTTGATGCATTCTGAACCAGCCTGGCAGGGCTTTGTATCGCAGAACAGTGAACTAGGTATGTTAGGGAATGGGAAATTCCTTAATGATTCGAACGACCTCATCCAGATGACCCTTTTGTGGAGGATGACCAGCATGGCTCTGTTAGGTCAATTGGTGTTGGGATAAGCAGTGATGCTGCTGACATTGGCAGTGAGGTGCGAGAAAGTCTGATTGGAGGTAGCAGTGAAGGGGATATTGAATACTTTAATGAGAGCAGCTTGAGCGTTAGTGGAAAAAGACATGCTCAGCAGGATACGAAAAGAAGAGAGTAGGTGCTAAAGGAGCAAAACATGACCAAATCATTTACGCTGAGAAGGGCAATCTACCTCCAGGAGCGGCTGATGGTGGATTTTCTTTTCCTCCACCTTTGCATTCTGGGAAAAATCATGACTCTGATGCTAAATCTTTGTGGTCAAAGAAGGATGAAATGTATTGCATTAACGATCCTGATGACTGTCAAAATGGCTTGGTATCAGATGATATGCTTGCCACATGGAGGAAAAAGAACAGCGAGTCTTCTCTAAGGAGCTCTAGAGATGAAATGACATCTGATGTTGTTAGATCAAGAAATTCAAGTGCATCGTATGATGAGACAGAGGACATAACGAATGCTCGGCATCACAAACTAGATGATGCACAAGAAGAAGACACTGGAACCAACTTGGATGATGAGGAAGCAGCAGCATTGCAAGAGCAAGTCAGGCAGATAAAGGCACAGGAGGAAGAGTTTGAAACGTTCAATCTTAAGATTGTGCATAGAAAAAACAGGTACTGCCTTTAAATGTTTGTTCCATCTTTTAATTTACTATAAAGCATGAAAAATGATATGGTGATTTCCAGTCATCTATGGTCCTTGTGGTGTGCCTGTGAGTGTGACACCTACACTTTGTTTTTTTTAAGTATTTTATTTATGTCTTCTAACATCACCTCCTATTAATTATCAGAACTGGTTTTGAAGAAGACAAAAAATTTCCATGTTGTTCTCAATTCTGTCATTGCGGGCGTTATCATGTATCAGAGTATTTGGGTTCAGCTGCATTCAGCAAAGCCATCCAGGCACATGATTTGCACACAGGAATGGATGTATGTGTTAAAATTATAAAAATAACAAAGATTTTTTTCGATCAGAGCCTTGATGAGATCAAGCTCCTGAAGTATGTTAACAAGCATGATCCAGCTGACAAGTACCACCTTTTACGTCTGTATGATTACTTCTACTATCGGGTAAATTTGAACTTTTACTCTTGCTAGATCATTTTTCAGTGTTATTTAATTTCGAATTGAATTTATTACAACTCCAGTGCTTGCTGACATATGTTATCTCAATAAGTCGATGAAGTAGTAAATATTAATGTTGCATTCTTGTATGTTTGAAATTCTACTAATTCAATACATGTTTTGTACTCCACCGTTAACTATTAAAGTGAATGTTTCTTGAATTAACATGATTTGGCATGTAATGTATGTATGTAATGTAACTATACGTTTCATTCTCTGAATATGAATGGTTGTGTGCCACAGCATTTCATAGACCAAGAATCTTGTTATTGAAGTCGCATGTTAAGATTATCCTTAGGTGATCCATTAGAATGCATTTTTGTTAATTTCCATGCAATGGTGTTTGCAAATCTGTGGCATTCACATCTCATCTTGTAACAAATTCTGCCATGTTAGCAAAAAACTATTTTTTGATTCTTCAACATCCATTAGAATGGCTAGATACTGCTTATAGGCATTTAGTAAGTTGTAAATTGAACGGAGTTTCAGAGTTCAGGGTTGATAAAAGACTCTTTTTCCAAAACAAATGGCTTTCAAGTCACAACATTGCTTATTGTTTGCAGGAGCATTTGCTGATAGTCTGTGAACTTCTGAAGGCAAACCTGTATGAGTTTCAGAAATTCAACAGAGAATCAGGGGTGAGGTTTACTTCACAATGCCAAGACTGCAGGTATTACTGAATTATTATATGTACTGATATTGACTTATTGTTTCATGACCAATATCTAAACATGAGACTATAATTTTTCACATAGAGATTTAATATTTTCCTTTGTTGTACCCCCTTGACAGTCAATAGCTATTCAGTGTCTGAGGCGCTGCAGTTTCTGCATGGTCTTGGTCTAATCCACTGTGATTTAAAGCCAGAAAACATATTGGTAAAGAGCTACAGCAGATGTGAAATAAAAGTAATTGATCTTGGGAGCAGCTGCTTTGAGACAGATCATCTATGTTCATATGTGCAATCACGATCTTACCGTGCACCTGAGGTTATACTGGGCTTGCCTTATGACAAAAAGATAGATATATGGTCACTTGGTTGTATATTAGCAGAACTTTGCACTGGAAATGTAAGTGGTTACTGCATATTGGCTACTATTGCTTTTAGCTGTTACTTCTATACTTATGGTTATGGTTGTTCATGATGTTCTGGTAATTTAAAGGAGATAGAAACAAACACATAATGCAAGAGAGGGATGTCATAAAACAAAATAAGATATCTCATTTTATACCTCTTCGTGCTCCATTCTACTTTTGATGTTCTTGTCGCTGTAAGATCATGTATTTATAATTCGTTGCCCACTGCTGATAATTAGAGTGGGAACTGGGAAGCATGGTGATTCTTAGAAGCTATGGGGCTTATTATTATTATTTTGTTTCAAGGTGTCTGTTTTATCTATTTTCTGTTATATGCTTGTATGGTGCATGGAAGCTGATGTGTGCGTCTCTATGCTTTTCAGGTCCTTTTCCAAAATGATTCTCCTGCAACATTACTTGCTCGTGTGATGGGCATCATTGGCTCCATAGAACAAGCTATGCTTGCACAGGGACAGGACACCTACAAATATTTCACAAAGAACCACATGTTGTATGAAAGAAATCAGGTTTGTGCTCTTCAGAGGGGCGTCATTCAGTAACTTTACCCTATAACATGAGCAGCATACCTTATTTTAGTAAATCTTTCATTATGATATAGCATTGAAACTTGCATTTCATTGTGCTTCAGGAAAGTAACAGGCTTGAATACTTGATTCGAAAAAGACATCCTTGCGGCACCGCTTGCCCATGGCTGATCAAGGGTTTATTGACTTTGTTGCGTACCTTCTAGAGGTGAACCCAAAGAAGCGCCCAAGTGCCTCAGAAGCATTGAAACATCCATGGCTTTCTTTTCCTTACGAGCCAATATCTTCATGAGGCAATTGCTATTGGATTCTGGGTGGCTTAACATTTGTCTCAACACCTAAGCACCATGAAATTTTGATAGGTCAAGACAGAAAGACATTCTACCACGACTGAGAGCCATGGCATCAGCCGAAGTTTAAAAGGAAAATCCAGATTCGGTTCGATCATGTCTGGGTGACATGTGCAATCAATGCATGCCCTGTGTTGTGCTTGTAATATAACTTTTTTTTTTTGTTCATTTCTAGCCCCGATGTAACAGGCCGTTTTGTTTTTTTAGGTACTTTGGGACACGCATTTCTAGCAATAGGGCTGTCATGTTGTACATGGTGTGATCATTGTTGAACCCCGTGCCATGCTGTGCACTTGTTACGGTTCTAACCCAAGCCCTGAATGTCGTTCATTTCACTACCAGGTCTCTAGGAACTTGCCTTTCGTGCTCGTCTGTGAAGTAGCTTACAAGGTTTACTTTTTCGGATTGCGAGTCATCTATAGATCGTATATGATGTATACCATTTATCTAGAGAATTGTCAAAAACTAAAAAAGGTCACACGCCCCGGTTAAACATAGTTTGTTTTGGCTATTACGCCTAATCCTTCCGTTGACGCTTGAATCCTGTCCAACATCACATGTGCTTGGGTCAGAAAATGTTTGCGGGAAATGGTGTCAATAACATGATTGTTAATAGTCAATGTCAGCCATCAAAAAAAATTGGGTGAAATTGCACGCTAGCCTGAAGAGGAAGAGCGATCGATTTGATGTCTTTATGTACCAAGCTGATGGGTTGCGCATACTCGAACAGCCCGAACGTACATTGCCTTTGCCTGTTACTCGTACCTCTGTAGCGTGTGAATTGGTACTGGCTACTGCTTTTGAAGCAACGGCTTTGTTTTCTCCGCCAGATGAATCGTCAGTCGAGGCCCGGCATTCGACATGCTATGTTTGTTTTTTCGTGCATCCTGACTTCGTACGTTATTATTTTTTTATCGCATTCTTGTGTCATCTTGGATAATTCAGAGGATATCCATAATAATACATATATATAGAGACCTAACCGCCTTCGGGAACACCGCTAGTTTACGTGTCATCGTGGATAATTCAGAGGATATCCTTTAGCGTCGAGTCTCAAAACGAAGAGCTGAAGCTTAAACGTGCTGGAAGCCTGGAATCTATTGCGTTCCGCGGCACATTTTTATTTAAAAAAATAGCAGGAGCACTTTTATTCGCAGAAAGCAATCACCGGCGAGTTTTATCTTCCTTCGAAGATGCGATAGTTCATTTACACCCAAATTAAAATATTCCAGGACGTGCACATCATCATTACAGCCGTCGCCTTCCTTTAATTTGTTGCGTTGCCGGGAGCTTCATTTTCTCAACACAGATAGCGAGTGCAGCCACCAAAATTTGCATCAGTCACCCAAATTCAGCACGTTTTCCCAGCGTATATAATGTGGCAGGAGCTTAGGGCATGTACAATGCAATGAGGCGCTTAGATAGAAAGAGAAAAAAATTACCTAAGTAAGCGTCTCTCTACAATCATAATCCACAACGCTAAAGATAGTTGATGGCGCTTATGCTGTGGCCGTTGTGTTGCATGCGGACAAATTCTGGCTAAAAATAGTTAATCGTGCAAGAGGCGCCGGTCAAGCATCGCCGCCTCACGGAGCGTCGAAGCCAACCATAAGTGCCCGCTGTGTAGTCCACGGTGGCAGAAAAACGATTTAACGGTCCATAACTGCTAATAAGCGCCCCCATTGTACGTGGCCTTAGTGCGAACTCGACCACAACCACAAAAGGGTGAAAAGATCTCGTACGTGTTGATCGAAACCGTTTGGCATTACGGCCTAGCCACTCGAGAAGGGTCGAGGCCTGTTCATTCTTCTCGAATACAGAAGACGTACACGCTCCAATGCAGCGTATCTACTCTTCTCTACAGACAGCTTCGTCGCCCTAATCGATCAAAAAGAGGTTGTAGAAGTGCGGGTGGGCATGCAAATTATTGGCGCGCCGGCCGGCCCATCTGTCTCGTGCACAGCACAGTTTTTTCACACCGCACCTTTGCGTTGGCGTGCAAGAGACCGGCCGGCCGGCGGCGATCCCGTTCGCCGCGGCCGGGATATAGATTCCGTGATGAGCAGAGCATGGGGGCGCGGGTCGGGATCGTACGTGGACCGGTGGACGGCCGAGAGCCGTGGGTGCTCTTGCGCGGCGCACCGCGGTTCTCGATTCGTTTGGTCGGCAGCTTCCTTGGTTGGGCCTGGGCACGTCACAACCGCACAGCCGCGCCGCGCCGCGCGCCGTGGTCCGTGGAGTAATCAATTGCCGCGCGGCCAGATAAAAGAGATAACGCTAGCGCTCTTCTCCGTGTTCAGTGGTGGCGGTTGGGTTTCCTTCAAACTCGTCGAGCGCGCCGTGCTGGACCCGTTCCCTTCCCTTCCTGCGTTTGGGACGGCCTGACCTGACCGACCCATACTGTGAGCTCGCCGTGCTATGTGCGGTCGGTTGGTCTTCATCCACGGTCGGCCGGCCGGCCGGCCGTGACAGACTGGGTCGCGCACACCACACGCGAAATGGGTCTTACTCTGCGAGTTATTGTTACTACTAGTATACGTAAGCTACGTAAGATTAATCGTCGCAGCCTCTCAGGTAGTTGGATGTGATTGCCCATTTCTTTTTTTTTCGAGATCGGGGATATAGCCCGTTTTTCATTAAGCAGGAGGGAATGGTCAATAGACCTACACATAGTTGATACAACGAGAGTTTGCAAGTAATCCAAAGATTACCAACGCAACCCTAAAACACAAAGCAAGAAAAAACGAGGGGCGAGGGACCCTCCGCCTAACACCTCGCAAGCTAGGCCTAAAATAAAAGATGACGCAACACCTAGGTAGCCGGAGAGTGGATGGAGCCAAAGACAAAACAAAGCAACGGCGCAAAGCATCCGCTAGAAATCCCGACGGCAAAGCATCCGGTCAACGAACAAGGGCGCAAAGCATCCGCCAACAAACCAATATCCAACACTCGGTGACTCGAAGCCGCCCGAGAGGAGGCCGACGACACGAACTTGGTGGCAAAGCATCCACCGAACTTAGAAGAGCACCTCGGCGACAAAGCATGTCGCGAACGACCGCGACGATGGTTGAACATCCACTAGCTAGACAAACCTACGGAGTCGGAACGTGAAGCACATAAAGGCGACAAGAGAGCGGCGACCCGGTGAGACCACGTTGGAGGGGGCAGCGCGCCATAGAGAAACTTCACACCGGCGCCCGATGGCGAGGACATGAAACTTCGAAGACGACGCCTTCAAGAAGGGTGAGACGCCAAAAGAGCGCCACGTCGTCGTCCGGCCCGTGTCGCCGGGCTTTCGCCCGAGCTCCATGCACGAAGTCACCAAGGGGCGAACGAACGTCGCCAACCACGCCACCATGGCGTCGCCGACGCACCGCCAGTCGCCGTCCACACCACCCGCGGTGCAAGACGGCGAGCAGCGGCCCACGCCGCCAAAGCGCCACTCACCCCAAATCGCGAAGCCCGCCAAATCGCGCCCAAGCCCGCCAAAGACGATGAAGGACGGCGCGCCCGCCGTCGCAAAGCGCGCCAGGCCTGTCGTCGGCGTCGCCGCGCGAGGTGCGGGGAGGAGGCCGGGCGCTCGCCCGGATCGGGCCCGAGGGCCCGATCCGGCCGGCCGCCGCCGAGCGGGCACCCAATCGCCGACAAGCCACCATGCGGGTGTGGGGGAGGCGGCCATCGCCGACCGAGCCCGCGAGAGGTCGAATCCGCGGCCGCCACGCCTGGCGGACGTCGGGCGTTGCCGCCGTGGCCGCTGCCAAGGCGCCGGCGGCGGGAAAGGGGGAGGGTGGGGAGGTGGGGGAGCTGCGCGGGTCAAGATCCAGCCACCGGGGCCGGATCCGGCCCGGCCGGCGCCTCCCCTGGCCGCCTTGCTCGCCGGAGAGGAGTCGGTGGGGGGGGGATCGAGGAGCGCGCGGGAGGTGGGATGGGTGGAGGACGCTTGGGCGGGATCCGACCTTATGGGGGGGTCGCCGGGCCGCCGCCCGCCGCCCGGGGAAGCAGGCGACGACGGCGCCGGGGAGAGAGCGGGGAGGGGCCCCCGGCGGCGGAGGTGGGGCGCCCGAAGTCGCCTGCGCGAGCGGGCGCTCGGGGAAGGGGAAGGAGTGTTTTTGTGATTGCCCATTTCTGACGGCAGCGCAGCTTAATTATTAAGCGCTTGTAGCGTGGTTCGTCAATTGCACGTACTGTTAGTACATGGTGGTACAATGTATGTATCGAATGAGGGATGGGGCTGTTTTAATATTAGCAAAAATAGTAAGGACCATGCATCATGTCGCTAGCTATCAATAGCTACTGTGTACTGTATGAATAAGACATATTTCAAACGTTCTTCCATTTTGATTGAATTGCGAACTGGACAGAGACGTGCGTGCGCATGGGTTATGTGAATTTATGATTGAAAGAGGTAGACCATAATGGGTTATATGAATTTATGACTGAAAGAAATGTCCTTCATCACCTTATTAATCTGTACTGTCCATGCACAATCATCTTCTCAAATGTGAACAGGGTCGGACCATAATCGGCTCCTCGTATGTATCGCCACACACACACACCGACTCACGTAGGAATCTCTGGCTAAACAAGGTAATCATCACAAATCAAACTGTTTACGAACGAAGTAAGCACATGCATACATTCATCAATCACAAACATGTTAACGGGCGGGTCCGTTCCGTTGGGTGGTGGTAGGAGTACATGGCTGACTAGCCACCACAGCACAAGGATATTTCCAGAGTCACGGGCACGCCGGCTGCCTGCCCCCACCACGGAAGTGCGGCGTGGCCCTCTCCCAGATCGCGCAGCTCGTACGTGGCTGCCTACACGTCCGCCACCGCCGGCAAACCAGAACCGAACATTTCCCGCACACCTACGCCCCTCTCTGGCCCTCTTGTTTGCCCAAAGCAACGCACGCGTACGTCCTTCTTCTTCTTGATCTTGAGATAATCCGCCGTGACCCCGACATTTCCGGACGAGCGTGTTTTATCGTGATCGCAATTCGCAAACGCGCGGTCCGCCGCGCTCGAACGCCCGCGGCGCGTCGCGGCCTCTCACCGCGCCGTGTTTTTGTCCCGGACCGCCGGGCCGGCCCTAGTAAAATACGGAGCACTCACTGGTCAGTCAGTACCGCGCCGAGAGATCGTGCCCGCACAAGGGCACACGGGCACCGCACGACAGTCCTTCTAGTAGTGTGCGGGTGGGCCCCGGCATATGCGGCGACGCTCCCGAATTTTCCAGATGCCCCTATGCCGGTCCGCCCCTTCCACGCCACAGGCCGGGCGGGCGGCCCTCGAGAATCTAGAGATGACGACGACGACGAGAGCCGCCCCGCCCCCGAGTCGCGACGATGCCTAGGGCCCCCGGTGGAGATAACAAAGGAGATAAGCGACGGCGACCGGTCGCCCACCCAAACCCGCTGACACACTGGGCCCACTATACCCGACCCACGCCGCGGGTCTCTTTTAGCGGCCTGCTGCTTTTCGCCGTCCACATGTTTGGAGGCTGCTGTGTGTGGGGCCCCATTCGTTCCCCCGCCACGTGGGCCCGTGTGCGGCCACGATCCCCGCCCGCCGCGGCCCGGCAACAGACACGACTCGTTCGATCCATTCATACTCGCGGTGCTCTCTCTCCCTCTCGGCCTCTCCCTCTCTTGCCGCCTCCGCCTGCCCTTCCTTTCCTTCTCCACCCCTCTCCCGGTGGGTCGCGAGCGACGGCTATAAAACCTTCGCCTCCACTCCCACTCGCGAGTCACGAAGCCCTACTCAATTTCTCCTTTTTATTTTCACCGGCGATTATTCCGGCCACTCGCCTTGGTTGCGTGCGATAGGAGAATCGGCGGCGGGCGGCTAAAGGAGAGGGTGCTAAATCGATAGAAGGACGAGCACGACTTTTTTTTTTGTTTGGGTGGCGGCGGTTGATGTGGAAGAGGATTGCGCTGGAGAGGATCCATTTTAGGGCGGTGCCGGCGCGACGGTTCCGGGATCAAGAGCTTTATCTGGGTGCGAGAAGGGTCACGGCAGCGGCGACGACCGACCGACCCAACCCGATCGACCCAACCCAACCGCGTCGAGGAAGAAGAAGGGATAGGAGACGGAGCCGGTGGTGGTGGTGGTGGTCGCAAGGATGGCCGGGAGCATGCAGGCGGCGGACGCGGCGGGCCGGCTAAGCGCGCTGCTCTCGCTGCTCGCGCTGCGCCGGCTCCTCGCCGTGCTCCAGCCGCTGGCCCTGCTCCTGCTCCTGCCCTTCCGCTGGCGCGCGCGCCCGGGGGCCGCCGTGGCCGCCGCCGTGGCGTCTTCCGATGTCGCGGCCTCCGCGTCGTCGGGGCCTAGCGGGAAGAAGGGGAAGGCGGCGGCGTCGGTGGTTGTGCGGGTGCCGGCAGGCTCGCACATGGTCGCCGGGCGGAGGCAGGCGTCCGCGCGGAGGGAGGTAGCCATGCGCCGGGCGCGGGAGGCCGGGCGGGAGTACGAGCTCATCGCCACAGCTCGCGGCGAGACGCTCTTCACGCAGTCCTGGTGGCCGCACCCGCCTTCCTCGGCCATTAAACCAAGGTGGGACAAAACAGAGGACCCCCGATAAAATCAAGCATTTTTTTTTTTGACAATTCAAATCCAGGCATCCTGGAGAGACTCCGCCCACATGTGTTTTTGCAATTTTTGTTCCTCTCTTCTCCTAGGAATAGGAAAGGTGCCTTCTGGTCCTATCGATCTAATTATTCGTCCTTTGTTGTTGGCGATTTGTCACGCAGGGCGCTAGTTGTTGTCATGCACGGGCTAAACGAGCACAGGTAAGAACGGCTCCCTTTCGAAACGGTTCTATGGCTATGCTGCTTTGTTGGTAGCAGCGGATGGCTGACCCTGACCTTCCTTGGATTGGTGTGGCAGTGGGAGGTATGATCATTTAGCGAGACGATTGAATGACATCGGCATCAAGGTGTACGGAATGGACTGGACTGGTGAGCATCTTTTTCCTCTTTTTTGGTTGTCGTCATGCTTCAGATCTTATATTATCACGAACTACTTATGCATGCATGTTTTGATTTGATTCTCATCCATGTTGATGATTGTGAACTTAATTAACTAGTGCCAGAAACAATTCACCAGCGATGATGACAGCAATGAATAACGAGAGCAATGAATAAAGATGCCAATTTCTCACTAGGACAAAATGCACACTTATTTTTCTGGTCTTAAATCCTGAAAGTGAAATGCAAGACTGTCTATTTTTTACACTTGACTCTGGCGTCCAGAATATTTTTTGGCTTCGTTCGGTTGTCCCACACAGTTTTAATCAGATCAAATTTTATCGCTCGATTCCAAAACAGGGCCTCGCTTTAGCTGTTCATTCCTTGGCTGTCCTTACTCCATATTAATCCGATTCTTATTATATTGGCCCATTTCAAAAATAAAATTCAGGACCTTCAGTTGCCCTTTACTGACCTTCCTGACAGCGAAATTTCAGAAACTTTTGGTGGATTCTAAGCCATGAGACCTGCCAAAGTAGGCTCTAACCTTGGGAAGTTAGATGAATGAATAGTATTGTCTGGTCTGTAGCTGGGAGCTTAGCTATGGTGCTTCTGTGCCTTCGTGGTTACTTTGTTGTTACCTTCTTGTATCGTGTATCATCTGGTTGTGATAAGGTGCACCAGTTCAATGGTTTCCCTTTCCATATCGTGATTGATGTGTTGATTATTCATAATTGTTGGCTTGGACGCTAGCTCTGTTGAGGGATACAGATTGTTGGGTACACATCATCATTTGACATTCCTACCTATGAACTAATATTTCTCTTGCTCAGTCTAGCTTCTCTTTGTTGAGTTAGACAAACTACATGCTACTTTGAAGTTGCTTATAGGCTTTAACTATCTATAACCATGTAAAATATTAACTATGTCAAGCTGTAAGAGCATAGAATGAGATTCTAGATTAGGAACCAGATGGTAATAGCAATTATGCAGAAAACAATTGAGCTAACTAATATTTGTAATCTGTCAGAACTGCAGGCATCACTGTGAGGATCAGTGATAAATTATTAGTCTGATCTAACCTGTAGATTGTGCTGTGTTACAGGCCATGGTGGAAGTGATGGTCTCCATGGATATGTGCAATCTCTTGATCATGCTGTCAATGATTTGGTAAGAGCAATTGAATATCTTCACTGACGTCTGAGACTATCTGTGTAAATTCTTATTCAAAGTCTACTGATCAATGTAGAAAATGTACCTCAAGAAAGTATCAGCTGAGAACCCTGGTCTTCCATGCTTCTGTTTCGGCCATTCGACTGGTGGAGGTATCATTCTGAAGGTAACGTCAGTGGTGCCATATGAATTGCATTACTGTAGAGCTTATTTCTCCAAAAGTTGTTGCACATTTCTTTTCTGCTGTATGAATCACCTGTTTCGATTCATAACAGGCTGCACTTGACCCAGAGGTAGAAACTCTCATCAGCGGTGTTATCCTGACATCACCAGCTGTCCGTGTTCAGCCTGCCCACCCAGTCATAGCGGTATGTCTTGCATTTTTATAATCTACTACTCATATTCTTGAAAAAAAGATGAAGCAGGTTGAATGTTCAGTAATATTTGCCTTGTTTCTCAAACAATATAATCTAGTAGTATATCGTTTCCTTGAAAAAATGAAGCAGAAGCACGGTTCCTTGTGATTTCCTTAACATTGTGTTACGGAGTCAGTGAACTCTAGCATATGATTTGATTTGTCTGAAAAACGTTTCTGCTGCCAACTGCAGATGATGGCACCGATATTTGCCCTCATCGCACCGAGGTACCAGTTCACGGCGTCCCACCGGAACGGCCCACCAGTGTCGCGGGACCCCGAGGCGCTGCGGGCCAAATACACGGACCAGCTGGTGTTCACGGGCGCCATCCGCGTGAGGACGGGCTACGAGATCCTCCGCCTGACGTCGTACCTGCAGCAGCACCTGCACCGCATCGCGGTGCCGCTGCTGGTGATGCACGGCGCCGACGACCTGGTGACCGACCCCAGGGGTTCGCGTGCGCTGTACGAGCGGGCCTCGTCCGCGGACAAGTCCCTCAAGCTCTACGAAGGCCTGCTGCACGACCTCCTGATCGAGCCCGAGAAGGACAAGGTGATGGACGACATCGTGGCGTGGCTGAGCCCCAGGGTCTGATGCCGGCACGCAGTGCGTAGGACGCGCGCGCGGCTTCGACGATCATCTGCTGAGCGCGGAGGACTCGCAGGCGGAAAGACGCCTCGCCTCCGGAAGGTGATGACGCGGTCTGGTCGGCTGGCCGCGGACCAAGCGAGAGCGATGCCTCCACTGGCACGGCCCCTTTGGCGTGGTGACTGATGATCGGCGAGCAGGACAGGAGTACGGAATACTACTACCTACGGCTACGGCTACGGCGATGGCTTGCTTTACTCGTGCCTCCCGGTGTATCCCGATGTTTTTGTCAGGGATACGTATACGAATTATGTAAACGATGTTCGGTTAGCCCCGTGTGCATGGCTGCACGAGTGGTGTCCGATACTATGGAAGACGCCCTCCCCTCTTGTGGATTGTGAATGCATTAACGCAATTCCATATCAGAGTTGCAAAGCTCGATCTCCTTATTGATCTATCTGCTTTATTCGTAGTAGTATTGTACAATGTGCGGCGACTGTTCCGATTGGTGGTGAAGCTCGGCTATGGCTTACCTTGCCACCGCGAGCTACTGCCGGTGTCGGAGGTTGTGCGACCGTGCTAGCGTTTTCATGATCTCGGTCTTCCATTTCTTTGTACGGCGAGATCATGAGCCGTGATCGCTTGAGTAAACTCGCTGGCCTTCAAATTTTGCGGATCTCTGTCAAATCAAAAAAAATTGCGGATCAGCACAGTGGGATTCTATTCTATTTTCCTGTTCACGGTGTTGTTCAGAAGTCGCAGTCTGCGACCGCGGGAGCTGGGCGGCCTCCTGACTTCACGCAACGTAAACGTAATGAATGTTCACGGTAGGTTTGCCACTTGCGCTGAACCAAGAGTGCCGACGTGTGGCCATTGACGGGCGACTAGCGCCGTCCGATCTGCCAACGGATGGCGAGGATAACTCCAGCAGTCGCGATTGTGAGGTCAGCAGGCGATGCCAACTAGTGAACTCGACGCCGCAATGCGGCGTGCACGTTGTCTTCGCTATCTAGATAGAAGGCTGAAAAAGATCCAAAGTCACCTCCTCTTTGCTCCTTTCCACCTTTGCCCCGCACATCACCGAATGCATGCTTGGCACCGAACGAATATTCTTCGACTTCGCCGCCCAATACTTGTACTTTAGATATCACATAACATCAGTTATGAAAAATGCCCATATTAATTACCTTAAGCTGGAAGCTTCTTTTTTGTTGATTGCTTAATAATAAGTGTGGCTTGGAATTGACACATTCTCACCTAACTTGCATCTTTCTTCTTATATCAATTAATGGAAATGTTGGCTAGAAAAGATCAGGAAAAAAAGGCAAGCCGTGGTATTGAAGATAGGTATGCAACCATTGTCTTTTGTTTGAGAAAAGATTAGGAGATTATATGATCCATTTCTACACATGAGAAACAAATAATTGTTTTTCCATTAAATCTGTTTCTTCTACTAACCCTGACAAAAGAGATTCATACATAAAGAGGAGGGATATTGTTGCATTAATTTCCTTTTATCTACTACTACCACTTTCATTAGAGAAGTCGTTAAGTGATTTGTAACGAGCTGTACATATCACTATGCAACCAATGTCTAAATTTGAGAAAAAAAGAAGATATGCTGATTGAATGATCCACCTCGCTCTATCATCTCATGTCATCAATCTCTTTTGGTATACTACTATGAAAAACGAGATAACCTTTGACACGCACATGATCGAAATTTTCAAACATGGAATATACTCATAAAACATGGAATTGTGATATTATCTATCCATATGCGGGATTTAACTTCTACTGCTATGATATTGTGATATCAATTCCAATCGACATATACTACATTATTTTTCATGAACATTACTATTCAATATATAATTAATGCCCCCTTTGAGAAAAAAAAAATATGATGATGCATAACCCATGACGACCCATCTATATGAAAGATCTGTTGCATGCCACCAATTTCTTATTTTCTATTAGCATGATAAAGAGATATCATTTTAATCGAGAAGTATATCCACAACATTAGACACTATGAAATTAATATTCTCATCTGAGAAAAGATACAATGATTATAAAGATCTATCTATATGCATGAGTAATAAAGTATTGCCATGTTGCATCAATTTATTTTTCTTCTTCTACTACCACTTTCAACCGAAAAATATCACGTGATTTGTCGCGAGCAAATCCTACATCACTAGTAATCAATGTGCCAATAGAGAAAAGATATATTACGTGCAGCATGATCAATCTCGATGCGGCGGAAAGGATTTCCTTTGACATCATTTTCATTTCTTGTAATATGCTATTATGATAAAGAAATATCACTTCTAACTAAAATTTACTGCATTCTAAATTACAAAGACGTTTTATGCATTTAGATATACACTATGTCCAGATGCATTGTAAAATTAGTGTATCTAGAATAAAAAGCTAAACTGGGTATAATTTGGAACCGAGAAAGTAAACAGAAGGGTGTGGTTATAAAAAAAATGAGGGGCATTACGGTAAAACTTAATTTTCTCAGCTTCCTTGGACTGCTAACTCGCTTCTATAAAAGGATAAGCTCCCTAAGCAAGCAAGCCCACAGAACGAGCGAGGCCAGGGCGCGGGCGACATAGTTCATACGCTCGCCTCGCCGTCTTTCCCCAATCTGTCGCTCCTCCAAGCTGCGGGCCGTCTTCCCCCAATCTGTCACTCCTCCCAGCTGCGGGCGATCGCCGTACACGCCGCCGCCGCAGGGAGCCCCTCGACATGGCCTTGCAGGGGAAGAAGCTCATCAACAACCCCGACGGTAACTGTCGCCAGTCGCCACCATTTGCCCCTATTTGTCGCTAAATTCCAGACAGTTTTTTCTGCGATTTCTAGGGTTTAATCGCGTCCGGTGCCCCCGACTGGGCTTCGTTTGCTAAACTTTTGCAGATGTGGTGACGGAGTTTATCGAGGGGTTGGTGGAGACTTACCGGGTCTGCAGTACCTCGACGGTTTCCCTCAGGTGATTTTTTTTTTTCGCAACAGGAAACAATTCTGAGTTGTTTCGGCAAGTATTGAGTGACAGAACTCCCCTGAAATCTGTGCAGATTAAGGTCGTTCTTCGTGCTGATGTCGAGCGCGGTTCCTATGACAAAGTTGCAGTCATCTCAGGTATTGTTCTGTGTTCTGCCTTTGGCTGCTCCAAAGGCTTTTTGTTCTAATTTTCATGTTAATGTGATAGTTTATGCTTCGAACTATGCTTTGATCCAATTTTCATGTGAATGTGATGGACTGATGGTTAGTTCCTCTATTACATTAAATATATATAAATGATGAGAAATTCCCTGTTTCAATATAACTTGAAGGAACCTGACACTAGTTCACAATAAGTGGTTGCCATGTTAGTAGGATTGCTTCAGTGTGATGTGTGTGTGTGTGTGTGTGTGTGTGTGTGTGTGTTTGAAAACGCAGGAGAGCTGCTTTTCATTGTATTATAGAGAGCAAAATAGGAGTGTGATGGTTTTTTTGACTAGAATTGGCAAGATATAGTATTCTTTTGCTCAGTTTATGTCACCTTACATTCAATTTTCCACATATTGAACTAGTTGCTAATGTTATTTTGCTAGTTATGATTCTTTTTACATTAAGTACCATGTTGTACTCTGCTTTGGAGACATTACTGCTGGAAGAGGAGCATATGATGTTTATTGCATGGACCTCTTGCATGCCATGGCATCATCATACAGAAATATGTCGGTTGTCAATGTCATGTCAGTCTGCATGTATATAAACTCTCATGCACTTCAGCACTTGTTGTGTTTCCCTTTTTGTACTAATAGTATACTTTAGCATATGGCCATACTGTTTCTTTGGCCATCTTTAAGAAATGTCAAATAGGAACTTCTGCATGAAAAAAATATCTTCATTGGTAACTTTCATGGTGATGGTTGCTGGGATATTTTCATTTTTTCATGTCTTGTTCATAGGTGGTGGAAGCGGCCATGAGCCTGCCCATGCTGGATTTGTTGGGCCAGGGATGTTGACTGCTGCTGTTTCTGGAGATGTTTTTGCTTCTCCACCTGTTGATTCTATTTTAGCTGTATGTTTCTTTTTGGTGAAACTATGTGTCTATGTCTAGCTTCTTAAGCAGCTTAAATCATCTTAACTGACATTTAACTGCATCTCTTCACTGTAGGCTATTCGAGCTGTAACTGGTCCCATGGGGTGCCTTCTAATAGTAAAGGTACTCTCACTATGATATCAGCTTTAGAATGTCAGGTCATGAGATAAGAGGGATCGTTTAGTACACCGAACACCCGAGGATTGTGCAATATGAGTATCTGATGCTCTGGGACCATGCATTGTTTATTTATTATCACATTAATAACTACCATTTCCTCAACCTATCGTCCTGTGTTCATGCATGAATGGATAGAGGAGGGATAACATTTTACTCTCTGAACTTTGCTTGGGACATATCAATTTTAGTTCAATAAGTAGGCTGTGGACCTGTGGTACATCTGTATTTGCTTTGAAAAGGGCCGGACTGTGGGCTGTTTTGGATAAATGTGTATGTTTGATGTAGGGATTTTCTACATTATTTTTAAACTGCAGTGCCCAATTTGTTCAATTTATAAGTGTTAACTGTGAAGAAATGCACTCCTCTCATCTTACTAAGCTTCATTTCTTCTTACCTTCAATTGCCAAACATTTGCAGAACTACACTGGTGATAGACTGAATTTTGGATTAGCTGCTGAGGAGGCAAAATCTGAAGGCTACAAGATGGAGGTTGATAAACACACTATTACTATGTTGTGTGGCAGATCATATTAATTTTAATGACTGTATCATTTATCTTCCAATTGTAGATGGTCATTGTTGGAGATGATTGTGCCCTTCCCCCACCAAGAGGGATAGCTGGTAGAAGAGGTTTAGCTGGAACAGTGCTTGTGCATAAGGTATTTTGTTGTTGTCATTGTATTTTCTATCCTAGATTTCCTCTTAGGCTCACCTCCGGCTCCAGTTACTGGCATGTTACATTCTTTCACTCAGCCAAGTTGACCTGCAAAAATCTCTTTGACACTCATTTGATCTTCTTTTCCATGCAAGCAGCCTTTTCCCTCTGATTTAAGTATTTAACTATTCACTATGTGCTTAAAATAACGGGACTGCCTTCTTAAGTAAGCTGACATGCTATCCGCATGAACGCTAAACACTTTTCTTGAACACACAGGAGAGCTGTGTATCATTATATTAAGATGAACCCTAAACACTAACCAATAGTGATCTTAACTGGAATCAAAGATATACTGCTTGTTCATGAAACACACGTTTCTAATCTAAGCCTGCACCCTGCACATCAAATATAGTGACTAAACCTTGTATAGTTAAGGACCTTAAGGTGCTAGACTTGGAATGGGGAACAGTAAGTAATAATTAGTTTTTCAATAATCTTGACTGTTGGCATATAAAATCCCTTCTATTGGAAGAAATTCTGGCTTTGTATTGCATGGATATCAAACTCAAAGCAGCCAATGATTTCTTGTAAAATTTCTTCTCACACTCTAATTTTAAGTTTGTTTAATCCATAGGTTGCTGGGGCTGCAGCAGATGCTGGTTTATCTCTTGCAGAGGTGACTGCAGAAGCAAAACATGCATCTGAGGTTGTTGGTACGATGGGAGTTGCACTTTCTGTTTGCACGTTGCCTGGGCAAGTAACTTCTGATCGCTTGGGTCCAAGTCAAATGGAGCTTGGTCTTGGAATCGTAAGTTTAAACTGCATCTGTTATCATGCTCTTATAATTAAACAATTAGCATACTTAGGTGTAGTTGTAAGGTTTTGTGCATTAATGTTTGTTTTCTACATTAATGAGATTGATAAATCTGAAATCAAAACATCTATTTGTTTCCAGCATGGAGAACCTGGTGTTGCTGTTGTTGAACTTCAGTCAGTTGATGTAGTGGTAGAACATGTTCTTAAGCAGATATTGTCACAGGTAAGTTTTGATTTGCACTCTTTGTTTAATGCTCTATGTTTATCTATTTGTATTTGTTGGACAAAATGCAACATTTATTTTGTTTCCCACACCACAGCAACACATATCACTACATTTTGTGGTCATATTTCTCTGTTTAATTCAAAACCCTATTTTGCATAATTTGTTAAGTCTAATGCTGAACCGTGTGTAGCGTCGATTAAGTATTTAGAAAAGGCAAAAACTATAGTTTGTCTTAGCTTCGAAGTTCTCCTTTCTGTTCCAGACATATCCTTCTCCCCCAATCCCCTTAACAAAAAAATGTAGCATCTTTTTTATTAAGAAAAGACAAGCCTGGATTACAGGAGAGGTAAGGATGACAACTGGGGTTGAATGCGTATTACAAGGAACGAGGACTAATCCTCTCTTGCGATGGTTTTTCTTAAGTGGAACATTATACAACTGTTTCACACTCTCAGTAACTGCATTATGTAAAATAGTGACTTCCTATGGCAGTATGGCTAGCTTGGATGCTCTTAATTATTCATTTGGTGGCCTTGGATCCTTGCAGGAAACTCAGTATCTTCCTATCACAAGGGGTTGCAATGCTGTTCTCCTAGTGAATGGGTAATACAAATCTGAACATTTTTGCCACTGTATAAATTGAATAATATTTGCAGGAATCTAGTCGCACTAGGTTAGCTGTTTCTTGAATGTGTTCCCTATCCTTTTTTCATATTTCATGATGAGCTAACGTTCACGTTTTCAGTCTTGGCTAGTTGGTTTTGGTGATCTCATTGCTCGTTCTTTTTTATGGGTTGCTGTGACAGTTCTTTCCTGTAAACTTATCCTGAATATACAACACTAGACTTGAAGCAGTGAAAAAAAAATTATCATACATGGGAGAAAGCAACAAGAATTTTAAAATTATGAGTATGTTTCAGTTGGAGATTTCTACTTCTTAACCTTGTCATACGTCAAAGGGATCTGGGATCTGGTTAGTAGGTTGCATATTAATGTCACTTGTACCCAGGCCATTTTCTTTTTATGGATAATTTCTTTGTTTGCTGATGGTGGCCGGGTAGGGGGCATCCATTTTGAATTCCTGAAAGATAACTTATTACCATCTTAAAATTCAAAAAAAAAAACTTATTACCATCTTTATAGCACTTTATTGTGCGGCTTGGACAGGCCAGAGACTAGGAATATCTGGAAGGGCTCACTGGAAAGATTCAGACATACATTAGAAATGTTTTTCTTTCTTCAATAATTACTTCTGCTTATTAGTTACAAAATGTATTTAACACTATATATGAGAGGATTGAGAGCTTATGGCAGTGTGGCTATGATATTGTCTACCCATAACCCATATCAAATTCTACTTAGAGATTAAAATTCACTTTCTTCTTATGATCTCTTTGAATTGTACATTACTTATTTACTTATCCACCTCCCTGAAGGCATCATTGAGGAGTTCATGTGTTTTGCCGTTGTATTTTTCCTTCTTTCTTTTTGTGTTTTTGTGTCTGTGTCATGTATTGGTTTTGGTCCGGTTTTCCATGATTAACCACCAGGGTTCCTTGCATCGTTCCCAAAAAAACGAGGCCGTTGATGATAATCTGTATCCAGGTGGGGAAGCTCCCCCACCCTAAAGTTCGCGTTGGAAAAACTTATTTACTTATCACTGTAGCTATTTCCTTTCTTCCACTGTTTGTTCTGAATTGAGTACAGTTTGTAACTTTGTTCTTTAACCCTATCTCTAATGTGCAGATTAGGAGCCACTCCTATCATGGAACTTATGATTGCAGCGAGAAAAGCAGTTCCTGAGTTGCAATTGGTGTATGGCATTGCTGTTGACAGAGTATACACTGGCGCACTTATGACATCACTTGATATGGCAGGTCAGTTTTTTGCGTGATTCCTCAAAATGATGATGCGGATGGATGAGTTTTGTCATCTCTTAACATGATTTTACCAAACCTCGTAAATCATTCACTGGTCAATATAACTGCTTTGCTCCAACCGTCATGCTCACAAACGAAAATGTTTTATATATTGTTCATTATCATCTGATATATGAGCAGTTGACTTAAGTGAAATTGTTTATCTAATCACAATGCATATGCCAGCATTTTGCGTTGACCCAGCTTCCTAAGATTTTTTTTTTTTTTTTGATTGAATGACCCAGCTTCCTAAGTAACCAGGCAGGCAGGCAATATTGTTTCAGACTCTTTCTCTTTGCAGGATTATCTATTACCATTATGAAGTCTGATGAAAGCATTTTGAAGAGACTTGATGCTCCCACTAAAGCTCCAGCTTGGCCTGTTGGTTCTGAAGGTGAGTTAATTTAGCCTGCTTCAACTGGAGCTATGATCTAGAAAAGCCAGAACGACTTATAACTTGGAATAGAGGGAGTATCTGCCTTTAGCTAGTGTTCTCTAACAATGCTCTGGAGATCCAGTGCTCTAAAAAGGTGTAAGGTGTTCGGTAGGCTCCATGTCTAGTGGCTAATCAGTGCTAAGCAGTTGGTTGGTTTGTGCCGAGTGGCTAATTAGACGCTTTTATAGCGTGCTAGGAGGAAGTATGTAGCTCACACCTAGGTGAAGTCTAGGTGGGCGGGTGGGATTATCACATTTTAGAACAGTGATGTAGTCAGTTTATTTCTGGTGTACAAGTTGGACCTATACTGTTATCTAAATTATTTTTTCCCCTTCTACCATCATCTAACTTGCCATGCATTTCCTTTTCTAAGTACATACTAAAGACTTGCTTATGATCCATGTTGTGCGAACATTGATTTGAGGCTGTAACAAGTGTAGGTTGTTCAGATGAATGGGAATTTATTGAGACACAGAGACTGCTATCAAAACTTCTAAATCATATTTTCAGCACTGTGGAAATTATTTTAAGCTCTATCAAAACCTTTCAATTATAAATCATTTTTCTAAACTTAGTGTTGATCACTTGACTGTAGGAAACCGTCCACCAGCAAAGTTTCCTGTTCCTCTACCACCAGCACCTTCAATGAAGGATGACGAGGTAAAACAAATTCCCTATTTGGATTCCTTACTATCTTTTTTTTCCTGAGGCCATCAGTTCACCGGTGTTCTGATGTGGAAGCATGGAAGAAGTTCCAGTAGCTGTTTGCTGGTTCTGTAGGGGTTATAGGTGTTTTTTTTTTTTTTTATTTCAAGCTATTATGCAGTATTTGCTTTGTCTCAGTTTCTCATTGCCTGATCCAGAGAAAATGGAACTTTTTCATGGAACTTTCAAGACTGTTTTGCTTCTTTTTTTGTTGTCTTTTATCATCACACTTTCATGACTGTTATGAATGTTCATCAGTTGCCATTTGCAGTCCCTCAGTTATCATGATTTAGTTATTCTTCTGCAGATTCTTGCTCCATCTCAGGAGCTGAGCAAGCTAGGTGTATCCTGGAGGCTGCTATTGAAGCAAGTGCTACTGAAATTATCAATCTCAAGGATAGCCTAAATGAATGGGACAGTAAAGTGGGTGATGGTGACTGTGGAACCACAGTGAGTCAAATAGTTTTTACCAATTCAATACTTATTTGACTACTGCTATTTTAGGATTGGTAATTCACTGCTGTTTCTTTCAGATGTATAGAGGTGCAACAGCTATTCTTGAAGATATGAAAAAGCGGTAAGTTAAGAGCACTACAAATCATTGGAGAGAAATATGGTAATTCTGCTGCTGACATGTGATAAAAAAAACTATATGAACTCCCACATGATTTTACTAGCTTTACTATAATTTGAATTATAACTCTGGTTCCTATCCAGTGGAAATCATATACATTATGTTGATATTTTTTTCTCATTAGATCACTATCACACTTCATTTTCAGCCAGCTTTTTTTTCCTATATCATTTTCTTGATATTATTATAATCGGGTTAGCTAATTTTATGATATAATTCTACTTTATTTTTTCATTTAAAATTTGACCAAAATTTAGTGCATTTTTTTTTCTCTATTCCAGTTACCCTATGAATGATGCAGCGGGAACAATAAATGAAATTGGGGCAACAATCCGAAGGGTGATGGGTGGAACAAGTGGAATCTTGTATGATAATCTGTGCTCATTTTTTGGTTCTCATTTTTTTCCTGATTTCATGTCTGATTACTATGGAGTAAACTTACATTTCCTATTTCCTAATATATTCCAGGTATGACATACTCTGCAAGGCTGCGTATGCAAGCTTAAAGCAGAGCTCAACTGTCACTGCAAATAAATGTAAGCAATGTGCTTGGTCTTTTCTGGCCATATATCATGAAGTTTACGTACTAAATAAACCTTGCTGCTTTTCTAGGGGCTGATGCTTTAGAGGCCTCTGTTGCTGCTGTTAGCAAATATGGTGGTGCCAGTGCAGGATACCGCACAATGTTGATGCCCTAATTCCTGCTTCTGCTGTTCTTAAACAGGTTACTTCTTGATTCCACTTTATCTTCCTGCACAATTGTCCATGATTATCTGATAAAATTACCGTGCTGAACAGAGACTTGAGGCTGGGGATGATCCTGTGACTGCTTTCATCGCTTCTTCTGAAGCAGCATCAGCTGGCGCTGAATCCACCAAACAAATGCTAGCAAAGGTATATATGTTCTCACTCACCCTACACATGCTTCACGCTTAAGCTCTGTACAACCTTACTGTTGCAGGATCATCGAACAATAATTATTCTCCTATTTCCTTTTCCTTGGAGAAAAATCTCATATTCACATAAGAATTGGATTGCACTTGCAGGCTGGACGGTCATCATACATCGCACCTGATCTCCTGGCTTCGATCCCTGATCCTGGAGCAATGGCTGCAGCTGCATGGTACAGAGCCGCTGCCCTTGCAGTGAAGAACAAACTGCATGGTTCAAAGAGCTAGTAGCAATGCTATGCTTCATTTCTAGACCCAAAATAGACTGACAGGAAAAATCACCGGGGCATTTTCTCACTCCCCTTAGATTTGGTTTCCGCTTGTGCTTTTGCATGGGCCGAGAAAAACGACTTCCATATTGTTTCACCCTCTTCACATCATACAAAGAGATGCTCAAAGAGTTTGTAGACGTACAAGTTAAGGGAAGCTATGCTTTTGCACTCCTGTGATATCTCAGCGTGCTGTCGGTGTTGGGAATGGCCAGTGTTTATTTTGCCCGAGTTCCGTTTATGATGATATGCAGTTGGCCTACTGCAACGTAAAAAAAAAGGGGTTATTCGTTGATCGAGATCATGCTGTCAGTGATGGAATTGACCGTTACTTATTTAGCCCGAGTCCCATTTCAGTTGTGCACATTTCGGTAGGAAGACAACTATACGTTTTTTAAAAACTAAAAAACTATATTACTAAACTGATCGAGGGGTCCTACTATATAGCTTGCTTGATGGTTTTTTATTTTATTTTATTTCATCCATATGGCTTCATAGAATTTTTATTCCTATAAGATAAGATTTGAATCTTTCAAAATTCCTATGTTTCTCCTCCAATCCAAAGAAGCCCTTAAAAAATGTTCTGGACTTTTTTTGCTCAATATAATAAATGAGATTTATGAAAAGCATTATACAAATACTACTCGTACGGTGATACTAGAACAGACCAAAATATCTACTCGTGCGATATTTTGGTTCCACAGCTTATATCAACATCCAATGTCAGCATACCTCGACCCGGGTCCGCAAAACTGTCAGCACTCGGAGGAACGGCAGTTATATACTCGTACAGGATAGACATCATTTTCAGAACTTCAGAAAAATATATTGGCGTATCGTGAGGTACCACTGAATAATGGCACCACCAGCCACATTTGGAAAGTCCTTTGCCACATCCTGATCTAGTCAGAATCTACACTTTCCACTGATAGTAGGGGGTGGCTCCATCTTCTAGAAACTTCGTAGTCCGACGAGCATCCTGAACATTCCTTGGCAACCGGCCAACCGCAAGCACTTTTGCAACTTGCAGAGCCCGCGACAAAAAAGTCAGGCGCCGGATATAAAACTATCGCCTACTTGCACGCCGGATATAAAACTATCGCCTACTTGCAATGCCCACTCGGAGCTTCCATAGACCGTAGTGGGTTCTGGAATATGGAACGTTCCGGAAGTTTCACTCGCCACTGGGGCTGCCCGGGTTCGGATTCAAGTGGTAGATACTCTGCACCAGCACATCCACGTCGTCGTCCACGTCGTTGTCCACGTCAGCTCCGATCCCCTCCTTGCTGCCGCCGCCGCCGCCGCTGCCGCCATCCAGGTGCTTCTCCTCCAGGCCGAGGCTGAGCAACTCCACCCAGAAGCTCTCCGTGTCCGCCGCCGCCGACGCCGCCCCTCTCGCCGGCCCTCGTCTTCGTCCGCCTCCGTCACGCCGTTGACGCCGACCGGAAGGCCGGAAATGTAGTCGCTCACCGCCGCCTCCGTGGCGGTGCTGCTACCGCGCCGTCACGCGGGAGGTGGTGCTCGATGGGGCGGCGGCGCTTTTTCGAGAGCGCGTCCTCGAGCTCCTGCGGCGGTCGCCGAGGCCCTGCCGGTCGACCAGCATCTGGATGAAGCTCGGGTTCTTCATGGGCGCGCCAGGAACACCGTCATCTGCTGCTGCTTCTGCTCCGCGGTGGTGATGCGCTCCTCCATGGCCTGCATCTGCGCGCGCGTCGCCTGCTGCTCCTGCCGCAGCTTCACCACCTCCGCGAGCAGGATCCCCTTGTCGCGCTGCAGCCGGTGCACCTCGCCGTCGTGCCCGAACTGTCCCACCTCCAGGCACGCCGACGGCGCCTGCCCCCGCTGCGCCGACGACGACGGGCTCGATGGCGGGCGCCGGCGCTTGATCGTCCTCAGGGGCTCCCTCTGGCCACGATGGAACCCCTCGTTAGCGAACTCCCACCTGTCCGGGTCAACCTTCCTGAACCCTGCAGTGCAGTGCAATGCAATGGAAAGAACGGCGTCACATTCCGGCGATCGACCGCCATTGACGGCTCAAGCATTGAACACCGAATTGAAAGCTAACAGACAGTACTTACGTAGGTGTTGAGCTGGCGGACGAAGCTGGAGAAGTTGCTGTGCTTGAAGTAACGCGGAGGATCACCGTGGCGAATGCGTCGGCGTCCCAGACGACGAAGCTGTTGCCGGCGAAACCCCAGGAGACGACGGTGTCGGTGTTGGGGTCGTCCACGACGTCGTAGGTCTTGGTCAGGAACGGGTGGGGCCCACCTCGCCGAGTCCTTCCATCGGCCGGGGCAGCTCCGGCAAGGCGACGGCCCACGAGGGGACGACGACGACGCCGCCGCCGCCGCCGCGGCATCCCCACAGGAACGCCGGTGAAGTCGTAGTCGAAGTCGAACTCCTCCTCCTTCACAATGCCGTGGAAGGGATCCATGGCCGTCCAGCAATGGCAGAAGAACAGCGGAGGTCCGCTTAGCGGAGAAGGGGGGGGAGCGAAGGAAAGTCGAAAAACGAATCAATCAATCGAAACGAAGGAATCAAGAGCAGGTCCAAAAGATGGCGATCTTTGGCTGAAAAACGCCTCGGCTGAACTAGCTCAATCTGAAAATGAAAATGGCCTTCCCTGAAGGTCAAAAGAGCACAAGAATTCAACAAGCACCAGAGGTTGGTTGAAAACGAAAAAGTTTGCTTCTAGACTGCAAATCCAAATGCACGCAAGAACTTAGCTACCGACGTTAGCCAACCCGAGAATCTGTAAACTGAAGCCTCTGCGAACGGAAAGGGAAAGAAATTAGTGAAGCAAGCTGCAGCGGCAAGACGCCACTTGACAGAGAAGGGGGCCGGGGAGGATGACCAGAGGAAGAAGAAAAGCGAGCGAGAGCAACACTGCATGAACGTACAGAGCGCGAAGGACGGCGAGTAGCTTTCCCTTTATACTTGAGTCCTTGAAGGGTGGCGACACCGCGTCGCCGGGACCGTACCAGTAGGCAAGTACACGCGGGCAGCCACGGCGACTTATACGGCTCCCACGTATCCTGGGCGGCGCCGGCTTCGGCGCCGAACATTCCAGACGGTTCTGAAAGAGATGGCCGCGAGCGAGGGCCTTCGCTGGGGGTGTGTTCTTTAATTTTAATCCGGGGAGGGTAAGGTGAAGTGGCAGCGAAGTTTCGCGAAGGTGCGGGCGAGAGTTCTGGAAACGTCCGCCCATCCCCCCGTTCAGCTTCCCGAGCTTATTTTATTGCCGGTGCCCGGTGCTCTTCCCGCTTTTGGCCAACCCGCGGGCGACGACGGGTGGGGACAAGCTGGATCGCGGGATGGGAGAGTGGAGACGGGGACGCTGGTTGGCTGCGCCGTCGCGGAGGGAGCGTGCGTGCGCCAAGAGGTGATGTGACGCGGCGCAGGGAGCACCCCGAAAAGCATCCGCGGGGGCAACCATGGCGCCTGTGACGTCCCCGGCAACGCGCCTGCGCTCTGGGCACCCACGGCCTGGGGTAAGAAGCTCATCAACGATCCCAACGGTACGACGTTACAGCTTTCCTCTCGTAGTAGGCTTGGAATTCGCGGGCTGTTTCGATTGTCCCCACGATATATACTGGGGAGCCTGATGGGTTTTAGGGCGCAGATGTGTCTCACAAGTCACAACCCTGCCAAGGATAACTGATGAAGGCGAGGTTACCTGATCGACGACGCTGAACCCGGGAGCAACGAAGCAGAGCCTGAAGCGTTTCGGCTCAAAAGGCAAGCAAGGCCCAGTCGGCGCTACCAAGGGCTAGAGTGGGTGGCCCAGAAGACACTAGCCGTAGTAGTGCCTGCTGCGTCCGTTCCGAGAGCCAGAGATAACTAGGGTGGAGAGGAGTAAGATTGCAAGAAAAACTAGGGGTGAAGAGGAGTAAGAAAGGTAGAACCGACTATATTGAACAGACCAGCTGTGCCGAGCATAGCTTGAGGCGGCGGTGTTTAAGCTTTGCTTTTGTAAAGCTCTATTCTCTACTCTGTTAAATCGTCTACTCCCTCTGTCCCGTTATGTTCGTCGTTCTGGGACGAGAGAGGTGTCCCTAAATGTTCGTCGTTGGCCTATGATGTGGGTCCCGTGCATAGGGTGCAGACTACACAGCGTGAATGTGTCGCGCACCATGCCACCATCTTTATCCAATCGCCCCCGCTGGGTTCATAAAAAAAAAAAAAAAAAAGCATCAGTCCCTGGCCTCTGTATCTTGGCTGTGCGTATACAGCATAGGGGTGTCAGGGCTGTCCCTGGCCTCCTTAATTCTTGTGCCAAACTTCAAAACGACGGACATAAAGGGATGGAGGGAGTATGTGAGATATGGCGTAGTAGATTTGTAACATTTGGTATCGGAGATCACTCAATCCCCGGGCGTGGCGGCAATCTTGTCGCCATTGGTCGCTCCACCCTTGGGAATCTCCTTCCTATCTTTTCCGCCCTTAGTACCTGACTCGAGATCAGAAGCGCATTGGCAACATGGAGAATCAACTCTTCGAGCTCACGCAGATGCTAAAGGATCTCAACCGCAGAACTCGTCGATCCGGCACACCCTCGACGACAACGATGTGGACGTCGTCCGAAGATGGATGCCAAGTGGATGAACTACATCAATCCATCGCAGATCTGAAGCAGAAGGTCCATCTCATCGCGTAGCGCCCTCCTACATCATCGGCGGCAGTGTGTTTTCGAGGAAGAGTGCATCGACCTGACGACGATCGCTACGACAACTCATCATGCCTCGACTTCGTTTGCAATATCATTGCCTATTGACGCCGACGTCGAAAGTAGTAACCGGGGAATTGGTGACGGGGTGGTTACCACCAACGTGCATGCCTCGGTCAAAAGTGTGAATACTATTTCCCACTTACCTGCTCAGGTTGCTCTTCCATATGACAAATCTTAGATGCATTTTGATCTGTCCAAGGCCATTCCCCAATTTGATTTCCCCAAATTTGATGGCAAAAATCCTAAGCTCCTGCAGAAACAATGTGAATCTTATTTTGATGTTTATGCTATCCCAACCAACAAATAAGTCAAAATCGCCACCATGAATGAATTTCACTAGTTCTGTTGTATTTTTTTGTCCCAATCTGTAGACACTGTTTTACAGCGTGCTACTTGGCCTGAATTATGTGCATGAATTATGCACTATCATCTGTAATCGTTTCTCTGAACGTGATCAGCAAAGTCTTTTGATCCGTCAATTTTTTTAGACTCAAACAAACTTCACCTGTCTCTGCTTATATAGAACAATTTGATGATCCGATCCACCAGATATTGGCCCATGATCCAAATTTTAGTCCTCATCGATCTTATTCTTAGTAGCAAAAAAGTCTTGTGAACGGTTCTAATACAAGTCGCTTTGACTTTTTTTACATTCATTTACTAGCATCTAGATATAATAATAATTTATTTAAATACGTAGTGAAATTGATGAACAAAAAGTCAAAACGACTTATAATTTGAAACAAAAGAGAGTATAATTTTACATATAGATATTTAATCTTAAAGGGAAAAATTGTATATTTCTTTTATTTCCTTAATGACCATATCCTTCGCATGTCGTATGTGAATTGGACCCATGAGGGGAGGGGTGTTATACACGTTAGAACAACTAGCGTCAAGTGATCTGCAGTTTGATTCAATATATATTTAAAAGTAATATTTGTTGTGGAGGAGCTCGGGCGGTCGCCTTGTCCACGTTTAGTTTTTACTGGCTGGCCGTTTGATTCCTCGCGGCGGAGCGGATGGCGCCGACTTTGTGCCCAGAGCCGCGAAGCGCCGAATGTTATGGCGCGGCCCGTTCCCGCCGTTGTTGTCATCGCTTCATTACCGTCCGCCGATGCCGTCCAGGCGTGCATTGGCCGAGGTCGGCCTGTAGCCGCGGCAAGTTGCCTTTTCCACGTGTCCTGGTATCGCCGTCGCACGCCCGCTTCTCGTCGCGCCCAAACGGGCGGTAATCCGTATGGGGCTGGGTCACCGACGATGGGCCGCTTATCGCTACGGTAAAAATTTGTAGACGGCCCGCGCCCGAGCCACCGGAAGCGACAACGCTGGTACCGTCCACCGCTGAAACAGCGCCGCCCGTCCCACGCCGGGGGGCCCCGCGGCGGCGAGGCAGCGGCCAGTGAGCCGGTCAAGCGTCGTATCCTCCGTCGGTCCCGTGGGGACATCGCCTCGGCTAGTTCGCATGGGGCCCGTATGTCATTGATCGTTTGGTAGATGCGGTTGCCGCAACGCGCTCCGGGCTGTTTGGGGCGGGGATAAAATCGGCCGCCCGCTCTTTCGATTGCGCCCGCCTTCCGTCCCTGCTATTCGTGAGTTCCTCTTCCCTTCCCCCGCCGCCGCCGTCCACTATCTTCCTCGCCACTCAACGCCCGCCGCCCCTTCACCGGAACTGACCCCTCACGGCTTCCGACGCCGCCGCCGACTCCGACCAGCGGTGCCGTGCCGCCGCTTCGTTCGCTCACAGGGTTCCTCGGTGGAGATCCGGATCCCTCGCCAGCTGCAGCCGAGAGCGTGTGCGGTCGCTGTTCCAGAGGAGGGATTCAAGTTGGTGCGGCCGCTGCGCGTCAGGAAGCCGGCTGGGCGGTCCTGCTCCTGGTATGTGTGCTCCAGCTACCCATCCCCGACGGCCGTCCCCATCTAGCCACCCGCACACACGCTTCCACCTCCTCTCCTCTTCGGCTGGTAAGCTCTTCCCTCTCCTCTTACAGGCTTTCTCCTCCGATCTCTATCCTTCCCAGTCGATCCACTCTAATAGATCTGAGCTCAGGTGCAAGTGCTCGCAAGAAGACCCCGTACGCTGCTGCAGCGTTCCAGCGACGTCCAACACGAGCTGCTCCCGCATATCCAGCCGCCGAAACAGGTGATGAGTTCTTTTTCTTTCTCTCACCATCTGCTGCGCCGATTTGTGCCCACCCCTTCACTATGTCAGCAAATCCACTGATTCCTTCTTTCCCTTCCAGCCAACGCGGCGCCTGTCAAGACTCTTCCCTCACCAGATCCGCAGACGCCTTCAAAGGAAATGGTATGTCCCTGCAACACCACAGTCTATGATTAAGCCGTCAAATCAGTAAAAATTCCCTGTTATTTACAAGAAACAAATGGGTCGCTTAGATCGATACTGAAACACCGTGTTGCCTATATAGTTTCAGAGTACATCTTTCCATTGGCTTTTTCAACTCTGCGTTCAGAACACCCAGCTTCATATGTACACTAATTAGAATGGATAACAACTATACATTAATTTTGAAATTGACTATAGAATGAGAACCTAGGGACAATGGACGGCCCTCACGTTGTATCATTCTACGCACCATGAATCTAACACTGGAAACCTAAGACTTCTTTCCAACTATTTTTTTGAGAGGGATTCAGAACAAAATATAGCCAACCCTGCCATATGCTCAGATAAAAGTGCACTCATCGCTGCTCGGTATAAAAGCCGTAAACCAACAATACCTGGACAAACTATTGTCAGCACTGCCATATGCTAGGGATTCAATTTCACCTTGTTTAGCCTCACGTTGATTATGTCATAGCGTATATATAACCGTCGTTCATATCTCCAGACTCTACCTGCACCTGCAACACGACAGTTTATGATTATACAACTTAGTTTTCAAACCGCCAAATCAGACAACTTTTCCTGTTACTTACAACAAACAGATGGGTGGGTTCACTCGATACTGAAACATCATGTTGCCTATATAGTTTCAGAACACATCTTTCCATTAGTTTTTGCAATTGTGCATTCTCAAGACCTACGTCCATCTGTACACTAATTAGAATAGATGATACCTGTAGATTAATTAGAATATATGACCATCTACGCACCATGAATCTACCACTGGAAACCTAATTATGGTTGCAACAAGCTGCACACTAGATTGAAAACAAAATGCTCAAATACAAGTGCACTTATACCCAGCTAAAAAACTGTGACCAACACTACCTAGGAAAACTGTAGTCAGCACTGCCATATGCTAGGAGTTACATTTAACCTTATTTAACAGCACGTTTATTATGTAATGGCATATATATAACCACGTTTCTTTCTCCAGGCTCCGCGTGAACCTCAACCCCTAGCAGTCATCAAGACCAACGATGACACGAGACATGATAGAACAACACTTTGCAAACTCGGTCATCGCGGACCGATGTCCGTAAACGATGGCACCATCACAGCCCGGCCACATCCGCCAAGCTATACACCAGCAATTTGCTTATGAGGCCATCCCTCTAACCATAACAAGGTTCTCAACAGACTTTGTTGTTGAGTTTAGGTCCCCCGCAGAGAGGGACATGGTCGCGAGGAGCCCTGCGGCTGCAAACCACTCGCCTTTTGCGCACTCCTAGGGACATGGAACAACCTATACGGTGGTACAACCGCACTGGGACACCATAGTGACCATCGACATTTCTCGCTTTACACTGACACGCTTTCACCAATGCGCTACTGAACCATTGCTCGGTCCATACCGTACAATCCAAGCTTTGTCGATCCCCTCTCAAAAGGGATGTGCGCGTTCATGCCTATGCCCAAAGCAAAAACTCTATCCCAACCTATGGAACCATAGCGCTCCAAAGATGAAAAAGAAAGCGGCACACAAAACATCACCTTCCCAAAGGACGATGAGGACCTATCTCTTCGCAAGCACCACCACTTGACAGGGACCCTTCCTAGATGAGCCCCCATTCTCTCGAAGACGGCGGTTCAAACTCCATAGACACAGTAACGCTTCACTCTTGCCATATCAAACAACATAACTCCCTACCCGGCATTGATCACCGAAACCAACATATCCTTCATCTATGACTTGGAACTGTTTGGGTGTGATGGGGAGATGCTCGGAGTCGAGGAAGAACAGATGAGATGTACTATAACCTACACACATAAATAGACTCAACTTACAATGAACACATCCCGACATTATTCCTTTCTTTCCGGTGGAATGGGAACTCGATGTCGTCCCTATACAAAAAGCGGACACCCGGACAACGACTATGATTCCGAGGGCAGGCTTTGAGGCGTGAGTTCTCGCCCCGAGATTGAGTCCGACAGAGCGGTCACTACTAACAAGATTACGCGCCCCGGCCAGCCCATCGACCTTACCATCGTTGTGTGAATTGCTACATACTTCCTGCTGAGGCTTGAAAGACCATTGCCAGTGAGTCGCGTCCCTCCTTAGCTTTTGCCGTAGTTCATCCTTCTGTAAGGTGCTTACAGCTATGTGTTGCCATGTACCCGATCTACCCGGCCTCCCGTAATATTTGCATCATGTTTCTCGCTTTTCGTACTATGTACTTCATGTTTGGACACCCCAGATATTTTGTTCCATCTGCGGCCGTAGTAGTACTTCCATCCCGAACATTTGGTATTTACTCTAATATCTATATTGCATTTTATTTACAAATACTCTTGGCCATTTCTTCGTGGCGCTTGGGCGCGCAAGAAATCACTAGTGTATATTGGTTCCATTAGGCAGGCCCGCTAATGGCTAGAAGACAAGAACGTCCAACCGAGACCCACAACCATAGCAGCCATCGCGGCGACACCGATGCCACTTGACAGCGACACGAAGCGCCACTCCACTTCACCTCACCGGGGAGCACGAAAAAAAGCATCTGCGGGGCAAACGCCTGTGACGTCCCCGGCAACGCGCCTGCGCTCGGGCACCCATGGCGGCCTGGGGCAAGAAGCTCATCAACGATCCCAACGGTACCATGTTATAGCCTTTCCTCTCGTCAGCTTGAAATTCTCGGGCTGTTTCGACGGTCCCCGCCATATTCTGGGGAGCCTGATGGGTTTTAGGGCGCAGATGTGGTCACGCAATTTATCGAGGGTTTGGTGGAGACGTACCCTGGGTTGCAGTACCTGGATGGGTTCCCCGATGTGAGGCGACTCGATTTGAATTCTGAAACGCCGGCCGCTGCCTGCGCCCCAAAAGTTTTTTCGTTTGTGCGATTAATTTTGCACTCGTGTGCGCCCTGTGCAGGTCAAGGTGGTCCTCCGCTCCGATGTTGAGGTCGGGACCTATGATAAGGTTGCAGTCATATGCGGTAATTATGCTCCCTAGCAATGTTTAAGGGATTTATTAATTTCATTTGAGTAAAATGTCGAAAAGTTTAATGGCAACACTTCATTTATCTGCGATCTAATTAAAAGGGACCGTTGTAACAGGAGGTGGAAGTGGTCATGAGCCAGCTCATGGTGGGTTTGTGGGCCAAGGAATGTTGACTGCTGCTGTTTCTGGAGATGTTTTCACTTCTCCACCTGTTAACTCTATTTTGGCTGTATGCTCCTTCACAAAATACTTCTGAACAACTTAAGTTGCTTGGGTTTCAAAGGCTTCATGCTGTGTTCTACCACCGTAGGCTATTCGAGCCGTAACAGGTCCTAAGGGCTGTCTTCTAGTAGTAACGGTACTTGCCTTTAAACCCTTTCAAGTTTCACAAATTTTTCTTAATAAATGATGATGGGGGACTTTAGTAGGAACACCCACAGGACAATGTCAGCTAAGACAGCTGGGATTTTTTTGCTGGTGCAATGCCACAGCTCTTACTCAGTGCATTAAAACTAAGTATGGAAACACCATTCTTAAATACAGAATTACACAGGCGACCGGCTTAATTTTGGCCTAGCAGCTGAGGAAGCAAAATCTGAAGGCTACAAAGTGGAGGTTGCACATGTTCTATGCCTTATAAATATTGGTTTAGAATCTTTAGATAAATGTGTTATTTAGATAAACCTGGTGAACTTACTTTATATGTATCTCCAACAACATCAGATGGTTATTGTTGGAGATGATTGTGCTCTGTCACCAACACAAGGCATAGCTGGCAGGAGAGGCCTTGCAGGGACAATTCTTGTGAATAAGGTAATTCATTAATTCATTCTTCCATTTACTTGTATGAGATTTTCTCATCAATGAACAGTTAAATTGTGGGTCCATCATTTTCATTTCTTCTCTTTGATTTCTATCCAGCCTACTCTGATTTATCCATAAATAATGAAAATGAAGGTTGTTTCTGATGTGTGTTATACAACATTCAAGTAGAGGCATTTCCGCATTTGTTATTGATGATGCAATTTGTCTATTAATTTTCTTAGTGCAGAATGTAGTGTCACTCCCTGCTTACTTTGCATCTAAATCATAGTATTGAGATAGCTATCACACTATCTTGTCTGCTTGCTGCATATTCTGTCATTGGCCGTCACTCATTACTTTGGTTAAGTCATGAAGATATGAATTTTTTTTTATTCTAGATCCAGTGATCAACAAGTGTTCGCTGTTGTGATTTGATATATATATCTTCTGTAAGTTAAGTTGCTTGGATTTCTTTTGTTCTGAATGGATCAAAATATATCTTCGGCTACAGTGCACATTGTTGCAATTCTTGTGAACAACTCTTTTTTTTTATGTTTTCATTTGATCTTGTTCTGAAACCAAAGGCTTTGTCATTGTTGTTTTGCTACTATTATTATTGAGGTATTAACTATTGATTCCTCACAAACATTTGGTCGTGCTTTCGTTTTGTATTTTTCTCGTGGCATGTTTGTAAATAGTTTTAGGCGTGGGTGTGTGAGTTGGGTGTATTGGGAATAGGTCCTATGCCCTCTCAATTGTTTTTCTCGTCATTCAAGATAAGGAAAAAAATTCTCATAAGTTTTAGTAGATTCATTAAGGCTAATATTAGCCTATTTGGTTCACAGGTAGCCGGAGCTGCTGCTGATGCTGGTTTGTCCCTTGAAGAGGTAGCTGAACAAGCAAGGCATGCATCTAAGTTGGTTGGTACAATGGGAGTTGCTCTGTCAGTGTGTACACTGCCTGGTCAAGGGACCTCAGATCGTTTTAGGTCCACATCAAATGGAGCTTGGCCTTGAATTGTAAGTTTACTTCAACATTCTGTTAGGTCACAAATAACTTGAAGTATTCAGGCTTTAGAGTTGTACTTAATTATTTGTATACTTGAGATTATGTACTGTCATACTAATATTTTCCATTTATTCAAATTTCCAAGTAAACAGAAGGCTTATTATTGTCCTACAGTCCAAAGCATTTGCATTTTTGACTTTCTAATCCTACAGCACTGTTTTGTTTCTAGCATGGAGAGCCTGGTGCTGCTGTCATTGAACTTGAGCCTGTTGATGCAGTGGTGACTCGTGTTCTTAAGCAGATCTTGTCACCGTATACTAGCTCTTTTGCCACTTGTCTTCCTGGTTCTGCTAACCTTGCAGTTTCTTTTATCATGTAAATTTTGAAGAAACCATATATGGAACACCAGTTTTAGTTTGATATAATTTGTGCTTCAAATCAAGTGATTTGTATATGGTTCATTCATTCACTTACTGATACTAAATGCGTTAAAAGGTACTAAAATGGCACTTCCCGCCGCGTTCTGGAATGACTCTTTGTACATAAAACTCTCTTTTCCTAGTTCCTACCTTAATTGAAGGGCAGAGCTCCTGCCATTACTTAAAAAAAGCACTGAGTAGTTGATAACTGCTCCAATGAATTCCGAGTCAGATCTTGAGAACGAATTTGTTGTATTTTTCTGCTATTGTCCATCTCATATTACGTTCGTGATTTAGTCATGGAAAATTATTTCTCTTTCAGTCAAGTCCAGCCTTCTGCAATCATTCAATTCTTCGTGTCACCTAATCTCATTCGCTGCATCTAGTTACAATTACAGAGATTGTTTTACTAGTCCCAATTACATGAATCCAACTTGCTGACCTAAACTGATGAGTGTTGACTTCACACTTAGAAAGGCAATGATATTTTTTTAAGAGACATTTCATGTTATTAATTAATTTATCTTTTTTAAAATTCTAGTTCAACTGGCTGTTAGAACTACTAAATGCGTTGTTAAAATGTACTTCTGCCCACTCTGACAGGAAACTCAGTATGTTCCTATTGCAAGAGGCGACAGGGTCATTCTTCTTACTAATGGGTATATCACTATTAAATGTTGTTTTGTTGCATCTCCTTAGTAAAATTGTCAACTTACTATATAGGATTAGTAAATACTTTACTTTCTTCAGTCTGGAATCTGGAAGCAATAAATGTCGAGAACTATGCAAATCATAGAATATGATTGAACCATTCAGCTAAAACATTCTTCTGGAAGAACATCATGTTTGACTAGATGGACACTGTATCTTGAGCAATAGGACACAATTTGGTCTTTGGCCCATCTATTGTGGGCTGGACCTTGATTCCCTTGACTTTCTTATAGTAGCATTGGCAATTTGGCATAAGATGTGCAGATAAAGATACACTTATGCTTCTTTAGCAAACTTTTGTTTTGAGATGAAGATCGATTACTGGCTGTAGAAATGTTATGCAGAAAACATAAGATCTTCTACGAAAAGGACTTCAAATAAAATTTATGCTTTACTTCAACAAAATTTATGCATCACTCTGATCTTGAATTGGTGTGAGTTGTAATATGAAGTCTGGCAATGCTACCTACTCCCTCCATTCCAAATTGTTGGTCATTTTGGTTTTGTCCTTGGTTAAACTTCTCTAACTTCGATCAAATTTATAGGAAAATTCAATAGCATCTACTTCATTAAATTACTCCATAGATCCACCATGAAATATGTTTTTTTTAAAAAAATACTATGAAATATGTCTTGATAGTGCATTTATTTGGTATTGTAGATGTTAATATATTTCTCTATAAACTTGTCGAAGTTAAATAAGTTAGAGTTAGGGCAAAACAAAAAATGACCTGGAACAGAGCAAGCCTTTTCTATTCTTTCTTCAAATGAGGGTCTGAGTTTGTTTGATTGTTCCATATGCATCATACTGTTGCTTCCAACTATTTCAAGGAGTTGATGGATTATGTAAATGAGTGCAGCCTGCATCTATATGATTCCATTTATTTTACAGATTGGGTGCTACTCCTATCATGGAGTTAATGATTGCCACTAGAAAGACCGCACACGAGTTGCAACTGGAATATGGTATTGCTACTGACAGAGTCTACACTGGATCTTTTATGACTTCACTTGACATGCAAGGTAGCATATATATTTTTTCAATATTTGAAGTATGAAACGAACAGCAGTCTGCTTGAGGATTAGGATAGCATGGAATGACTTTTAGCATCTTTTGGTAGGATTCTCAGTATACATCATTTTCTGTAGGGTTCTCAATATCCCTCATGAAGTCAGACACAGGAATTTTGAAGTGCCTAGATGCGTCTACTAAAGCTCCTTGTTGGCCGGCTGGAACCGATGGTAATAAGTTTGTTTCTTAGATAGTGACTTCATTTAGCATGATATCTTGGCCTCCTGTTTCCTGCATGTTCGATAAAAAAACTTGGCCTCCTGTTTCAGCTTTCAGTGTTGATCATAATTTACAACAGAATTGTTGCTCTTTGTTATGGAAATTCATTTTCTTGATTTAATGTGTCTAGGATATAGGTGATTTGGATTGCTTGCATTCTTCATCCCTCTTCTGGATGGCCCGCGAAGTTAGTATATTGTTTTGATATCGGTTACCATCATAACATTTGCATGTTGAAAGTGTTGTGCTATTAATATAAACAATACAAAAGATACACATGAAAGAAATGTAATATGTAAGTTCTAATTTCTGCTACTTGATTTTAACTTGATAAATGGAAGGCATTTTTTAAAATTGCATCAAAATTATTTGGATTGTTTTGAAGCATAAAATGAAACAACAGGAATTTACTATGTCCTCTGAAATGCATCTTTGGATTTCTATTAAGTCATATCCCTTTTTTTCTAAAAAAAAAAAAAAATCTTCTTCTTTAGTCCAAATTTTGAATTGGTGAATGGTTACACAGTTAGATCACTTCTCATGTTACATTAATGAAAGAAGCATTGTTCCAAGCTTCACTTGTATGTATATATTTTTTTCCTATATGCATGCTCAAGAAAGTATTGACCCTTAAAGGTAAATGCTACTTAATCTTCAGGAGATTGGCAAAAAACCTGCAAAATTGCTGTTCCTGCACCACCATCATGTGCAATGAAGAGTGATAAGGTAGGATTTACATAGTTATCACACGGCTTTGCTATTTTATCTGAAAGGAAGCCTCTTTTTTTTTCCCCTTTCCTCCATAAATTTGTATACTATCTTACTATTATATATTTAATATTGAAATACTGCCTCTGCTGAGCTTGCACGGATGATATTCAAGAACATGATTTCATTGCCAACTCCTCTACATTCAAGTAGCAATGCACTTGATGTCCTCAAGCAACCAGTAGGTTCCAACCTGCTATCATGTTTCTAGTTGCTTCTGTTTTTTGCTAGCGCCACCCACTTCTAAACCTATGAGTAACAAGACAACATGCACAGCTAGTATGATGGATGGGATCACTGTAGCACACGTAATCTAATGCAAATAGGATAAGAGAAATAATATTCTGCGCTTAAATACTCGATGGTGAAATTACCTATTTTTTTTCACCAGAATGGTAGTGGCATGAGGTACATCAAAACTGCAACGCAGATTTGCAAGAATAAAAAGTGAATTTGTTGACATAATAAAACTATAAAATACAGAACTTATGTTTTAAGTTGATTTCACACTTATGCTCAATTCTGTTGCCTTGCAGATGCTTCAACGAACTCGAGAGCTACTGAAACAGGGCTGCATTTTAGAGGCTTCCATTGAAGCTGGTGCTAAAAAGAAATAATCAGGCTAAAGGATAGCTTAAATGAATGGGACAGTAAAGTTGGTGATGGTGACTGTGGGACAACAGTGAGTCAACAAGCTCTTTTATGCTATTTGCTAGTTATAACCCCATAGCCTGTAAAATGTAACCCTTTTTCTTATCTTTTTCAGATGTATAGGGGGCAGTTGCTATACTTGAGGACATGAAAAATGGTAATGGTTTGGGAAAAATTAAAAACAGTTTTACATGCCAACCACTTTCTATGTTATACTACTTGTAAACCTTTATCATGGACTTATTTATGGCTTACAAGCTGACTGGATAATTGCTTTGGACACTCGGTTACTTGATAGCAACAACCGTATTACATTTTGTGATTCATGTGTCACTAATGTTTACTGCAATGATTCAATCTTTTTATGATTTCATTTTGTAATGTAACCATGCATATATCTCTGGGCCTGTGTTTAGTCATAGTATATCCCTCTTCTCAGCTACCCAATGAATGATGCGGCTGAAACAGTAAATGAGATTGGTACCACAGTAAGAGAGTCATGGGAGGAACAACTGGGATCTTGTATGGCCACTCTCCTGAATTTGGTTCCTTTTTTCGTTTAGAAATGTCTGGCATAACTATCCTGGTTTTATATAGGTACGACATACTCTGTAAGGCTGCCTATGCAAGTTTAAAGGGCACGAAAACAGTAGAAGCAAAGCACTGTAAGCAAGATCTCATATACCTGCCGATTCTCTTCCATATCCCATATGAATCAGACAAGGGGATGTTTTACTTCCAGGGGCTCATGCTTTACAATCATCTATCGGTGCCATAAGCAAATATGGTGGTGCTCTTGAAGGCTATCGAACCATGCTTGATGCTCTGATTCCTGCTTCAAAAATTCTGAGAGAGGTGGGCAGTTACTATCTAGCAATTTTATTTGTTGGCTAGTGTCAGCAGACTCAGCACTGACCATTAAGCCTTTCTTACTGGGTAGAGGCTTGAAGCTGGGGATGATCCTCTTGATGCGTTCATTGTATCATCTGAAGCTGCTTTGACTGGTGCTGAATCCACAAGACACATGCTGGCCCAGGTGAGATATTTTTTCATGTTGAGAATTTTCTGTTAAAAAACAGAAATGTATTTTTTATGTACTTTTCACCTTTAGAGGCCTGATTTTCTGAAAAATGAAATCAAGCATATTTACTAATTACTAGATTTGCATTCATCTTTCACCATTCAGTTGTGATACGATGATAAATATAGCTTGAACTTCTTCTGTTTATGTGCACTTAATACTATCTCTGTCATCAAATGTAAGCTGCTTAGGACACTGACACAATCTAAGAGATTAAACTTTTGACAAGCAATTTCTACAAAAATTATAATATTTCAAATAGAGATAATTATATATTATGGAAATACTTTTCATTATCAATCTAGTATCGACCTTATTCTGTAAATATTTTTAGATTTTTAGCTATTGGTGGTCAAAGCCTCAAAGGTAATGTTTGACTTAGAACAAACCTAAAACAACCTACATTTGGAATTGGAGGGATTTATAGCGTTTTATTGTACTGTAGAAATAGAACATGCTAAGATCATAGTGTTGTGGCAGTGAAAATCAAACCATCAACTAGATGATTAAATTGAACCTGTAATCTTTTTTCCATCTGACAACTGGTACAGACTGACTGACAGAAGCATGCAATGGACTTGTTGCACTGACGGCGTAAAGTCATATTTCAGGCTGGTAGATCATCCTACATTGCTGCTGACAAGCTGGCATCGGCTCCTGATCCTGGGGCCATGGCTGCTGCTGCTTGGTACCGGGCTGCAGCCCTTTCATTGAAGAGCATGTCGTGCCATTCAGAACCATAGCTCTGTTTCAGGCTTTCTGCTTCACTTGTCTGTCTACCAAAGTTTCGCACCTGTACAGGCCAGTCCTTTCCTTTCCCTTGTGACTGCTGTCTACTATTTCATTAGCTCCAGTTGCGTGGTGTTTACCTGTTTATATCCCCCCTGGCGCGCCATACAAACTTTCATGGTAATGTTGTACATGATAGTAATGCTCCAATTGGGATCGAGCGCTAGCTCGATTGGCTCGTTTCCCAGGTGTGGAAACGGCCGGTCGTGGGTTCGAGCCTTGCTCACCCCACGATTTTCCCACCGGGTGGGAGCAGTTTGTTCCCAGTTTATTTCAAGTTGCCTCTCGCGCAGATGTGCCCCAATGGTCAAGTGACGTGCCCGCCACACAGCTCGGAGTCTGATGATTTTCGAGTGCCTGTCAGCTGCGTTCTAGTTCTGGGTGTAGTTGTAGGTTGTTCGTATACAAGGTGGCGTGTGTGAGGTGTGCGTGTGTGCGTGGTGTGTGTCTGTATCCGAACAGATACTACAGCTGTACTTAGATGAGAGGTCGCGAAAAAAAAAGATAGTAATGCTCCAATTACAAGAATTGTCAGACCCGATTTATATAGATGAATAAATATTTGAACACAGCAAAAAACATTGTTAGTTTTGTTGTAAAATTCCAATGTCTTCCTGCGTGTAATCAGTTTTTTTCCACCTATTATTAATGAAAATGATATATGCAATGCTCCTGCCTGTTTTAGAGGGGGGAAAAACTCGAGCCCTCCCCTGGCAGCAAGATACACATCACACCTTGCTGCACACGTGAGCGACCCATAGAATCTAACACTGCAGTGATTGGCCTATAAGAAAGTTGCTAGCTTATTTCCTAATTTATAACACATTGCTTAACCACTAACTGTTCTTGACAGATGGGAACTGATTAGCTTATATAGTATGGTACCACATGAATTAACATATGCTGCATTGAACTACCTGGGTTTATCCCCAAAACCCGAAGAAAGACATGCTGCTGTGTGTATGAATATAACTTCTGCAAGGATTGTAACTGTTCTTGATCATCCCTGATTCCCTGTGGGGTCCTTTCCTGAACGCATGTCTATCAGTAATTCACAATGTGATTGGCTATTTTTTTCCCCCAATATTTGCAAAGCTGCCTACAGCCATGGTGCTACTGTACTCCATCTGGATATTAGTCAAAATTAACGGAATTATATAAGGTGCTATAAGATTATGAGTGATTTTATTTATGCATTATGCTAGATGGTTGAAGTTGAACAAGATGGTACGCCCATCTTGGGGTCCAAAGATTTTTAATTAACACAAACATATCGCTTGCTCCATCTGAAAACAAGACCAGAAAACTATAGTTTTTCGGTCGAACCTGCTACAGTATCCAATTCTGGTAGGATAATTTAGAATTGTTTCAATTCTCCACCTTATACTGCATTTCAATTATTGGGTGCTCAGCAAAGTTGCAACGAATGAACTAACTAATCTTTATTAGGTCTAACTAAAAGCCTGTATTTTTTATAAAGCATACAATCATACGATACAATGCAAACAAGGGTTCAGAGGCTCAGAGCGCATTACGGTAATCCAGGGGCTGCCTGTCCATTCTTTTTCGAATTAGGATCACTGTAAAGGGGATAATGGCCAGAGAAAAGGGTGGCACACAGAAGAAAGAGAGGTTCAGAAGAAAGATGATGATGGTTGGTGCCGTGAATTATTGTTCTTGGTCGGGCCGGCCCAAAGTACAGGCAGGCTAGCGCTGCCTGCTGGTTTGGCTTGTGCACATCTAATCTGTGGATAACACCTGCATCTACCATCTCGTTATTAGCGCGTCCATGATTGGCTAGGTTGTCCTGACTTCATTAGGCACATACTACACCTGACAGTAGGGCGTGTGTAGGACATGGGAGGAAGACAAAATCCCCTATATCTTGCCTACACCATACTATATATACTATACTTTGCGTCGTTGCCTATAATCCTCTACCAACTGCCTTATTGTGACTTACATCGATCTATAATATATAGATTTTGCAACCTATGGTTACAGGAAACAATATGAAATTCTCATTTTGCTAACAGCACGCAAGAACAGTTGGCACTTTCTTTTCAAGCAATTGCAACACAAAATTGCTTAGCTTGAGGTTTCCAACGGAACGAGAGATCTCGGAACAATGGCAACTTGGTTAACGCATTTTAGAGTTGGGGACCCGTCGCCCTTTCTGCCTTGTTGACTTGTTGGTTCTTCTCCACCGAGCCTGTTCAAGTGTTTCGTGCAAGCGCGCACGCGTTGGCCTTCCTGCCTTGTTGGCGGCCGCGCCCCTCCTCTGCTCTTTACGTCTTGGCGGCACATGTAACCAACACAACGGGCATGTTCATTTCCTGTTCTGGGCTTGTGGGAGGCATCCAGATGATGCCGTCTTTAGAATCCACGTGCTCTGACGCGAGACGAACGTGAGTTACACTTGCACACACACACGGATAATATTCCATCACATGAAGGACCTCCTGACTGAGGGAATCCGCCGCAATTTGTCAGCACATCTACTGGGAAGGAAGTCAGGAACTGATCCTCAGTTACTTACAATCACCCAAAAATCCATTTGGGTGGATTTTTTTTCTCGATCACACAAAAGGTTTGTCCGTCTTTGTATGCGCCTTAGCGGCCATTTGGGTGGATATATGAGGAAGCAGCCGTCTCCTCTCCTGTTTTATTTTTTTCTCGATCACACAAAAGGTTTGTCCGTCTTTGTATGCGCCTTAGCGGCCATTTGGGTGGATATATGAGGAAGCAGCCGTCTCCTCTCCTGTTCTATATACTCTCAGGATCAAATTATGCAAGTACTTATAAGTTTTCACTGCAGAAACATACTCCCTCCGTTCCAAATTGTAGTTCACTTTGGGTTTTCTAGATACATTGGTTTTACTATGCACCTAGTTATACACTATGTCTAGATACATAGTAAATCAAATGAATCTAGAAAAGCCAAAGTGAACTACAATTTGGAACGTGGGTTTGAAAAACTGGGCTCCTCAAGGGTAGTACAAAGTACAATGGCTGTAAGCTTGAAATGTCTTTAGTTTCCTGTTCCTTCCGCCCACCGACTATGAATTTCCTGTTCATGAACCTGTTAAGAGGTCGTTTTCCTGCCATACCTCTACTTTTTTATTTGAATGATGTGGCCCGCTCACAAAACTCCCTCTTTATAGTCTTTATTACTCGCTTGTGCTTATTTAAAGTGCTCCTCCTCGGTGTTCTATGATATGGACCGTTGGAATGTTTGCGTCATATGCAGGGCCCACAGCAAGGGAACTCTATTGAACAAACACTGTTGGAGGAGACAAATCAAAGAAGATTAAGAAAAGGATATATATGTATGCACATTTGGTGCTAGCAAGGGAACTCAGCAAGACGTACCAAATCATTCAAGTTGGGGGCCAGTAGTGCAATTGCAACCACTGGTATTGTTCTGGAACAAAAAGCTTGGGAACACACGCTGCTGCCCGGCCCCAACTCCCAATCAGGGCATATGGTGTGTGGTCGATTTTTAGTAGTGGTTGACCCTCACACACGAGATGCTCTGCTCGATTTGCTTGCTTAACCTAAAGCGTGCAGATTAAGACCAACAGCTCTTCCTGGAAATGAGAGGCCCGGCGCCTGCTGCCTAATTATTATCAATCAAATCAAACAAATCAGAGATTGCAAAGTAATACAAGCTACGTATATATGCGTGTCATAATATAGGCATGTATGTATGAATGCAATGCTCTGATGGCAACCTGCTTTCTGGTATAGATAGTTTGGGTGTGTTTAGCACCCAAAATTGTGCAAAATTTTGGATGGATGTCACATGCAATCAGAAGACTCTGATGGCAACTAGCTCAAAAAAAGATTTCTGAATGTACATCTAAACTGTGTAATTATTTTAATTTTTTACCTATATTTCATAATCCATACATATTGCATCTCCATGCATTTGGGGGAATCTTCCATGCATAAATGGAATTTGGGAGGAATTTGGGGTGCTAAACACACCCTTTAGCTGATTATTGGCAGCGTTTTGTCCATCTCCATGCATGAAAAGTACGGCCCAACGCATGTACATAGAAAAGACGTCTCGTCACTCATGAGGACACGAATTTCAACCACCCTATAAACATACATGTATACAGCATATACGTATACATGAAAGAAATGGATGAACCAACGGAACCCAATGTCTCTTTGTTTTGCGATGGCAATGCATGCTACTATTGACCCGGTCTGCGAATTTTTTGCCCAAGCTACGCGTGTTTTTTCTGTCAGTGAAGCCGTGATCCGTGATTAAGAATCAGAGCATGATAGTTCTGCGCTAACTGCAAGATTAGGCATGCAAAACACACACGACGAAACACCCGTGCACCAAAAACCCTGGCTTTATTAGCGGAGCGACGCTTCCTTTCTTTTTTGCCTTTGGGGGTTTGGGCTTTGGCGCACCGAACCGGCAGGGGCCTACACGGAATCAACCAGCCGGCGGCGTGGCTGACCACACCACACCCATCACCCGCACCGCACCGGTGCTACTAGCTAGCAGCTCACCGGCGCGGCCGACAGCGACGTCGGCGAGCTCGCCTGCAGGGACCAACCAATCATGCAGCAGACAAGGCAACGACCCGCGGCCGGCTAGCTAGGTAGCTAGCTCGGTCGCCCCCTATATATGCCTTGGCTACCCGACTCCAACCAACCTGACACCAAGTATACGTCTCCCTCTCCGAGCTGCTCTGTCGTAACAACAACAACAACCCCCTCCTTAAACCCCCTCTAGTTCGCGCGAGCCTGCTCTGCTAGCTCTCGACAATCCATGGGAGAGGCCGTCACCGCCGCGGAGCTGCTGTACGGCATGCCGTTGATCCGGTCGGTGTCCGGAGACGGTGGCGGCGTCGAGACCGGCGGCGGCTGCGGTGCGCTGCTCGTGGAGCTCAAGGTGAGGAGTCATTAGTTTAGCGTGGGTGGCCGTGCTAGCTCTTTCCGCAACTGTGGCTGATGATGGTGTCGTCGTCGTCGGTTGTGGCAGCAACTGTGGGGGAGATTGGCAAGAGCCGGGAGGAGCGTGAGCGCATAGTGCGTGAGCTGGAGGCCGAGTGCATACGCGTGTACCGCCGCAAGGTCGACGAGGCCACCGGCGAGCGCGCCATGCTGCACCAGTCGCTCGCCGCGGCGGAGGCCGAGATCGCCGCGCTCACCGCCGCGCTGGGATCCGACAACAGCCCTCACCTCAAGGTAAACAAATGGACCATGTCGTTGACGGAGCGGGTGTCATCAGCAACGACCCTGCTGGAAGAACTGAGGGCGGTGAAAGCAGAACGGAGCAGGCAGTTCGCCGACATCCGGTCAGAGATCGACAAGATCACCGCCGAGATCGCCGGGAGGAGCTACGAGGGCTCCCCCAGGGCTAGCGAGGTGGTTCAAGAGCACGACCTCACCATCAGGAGGCTCAACGAGTGCAGGGCGCGCCTCACCAGTCTTCAGAAAGAGAAGGTACGGTGACTGAAGGTTAATTCTGTTTCTGAAACTTCTCAACTCGTATAGATAGATAGATAGGCATGAGAGAATCAGAGAAATAACGAGGATAGTTTCAGTCTTTCAGAGAGCATAAGCGAATTGACTTATTAGCAGATTCATTCAGGGACTTCTTAACATAAATCAGCCATGTACTTTGATGTGGTACTAGTGAACCAGTAGAACGTAACACTCGCATGCGTCCTTCACCTGCAACGTAGACGTAGAAAGCAGATTTGGAACATGCGTGACACGATCCCAACTGATAGCGACGCGTCACCTGTGGTGGAACTTGCAGTCCGACCGGCTCCACAGGGTCCTGGAGCACGTGACGGAGGTGCACTCGCTGTGCGACGTGCTGGGCGAGGACTTCATCGCGATCGTCAACGAGGTCCACCCGGGGCTGCACCTGCACGACCACGAGACGGCGTCCGACCCAGGCAAGCCCACCAGCATCAGCGACAGCACGCTCAGCAGCCTCGCCCAGGTCGTCGCCATGCTCGCCTCCGAGAAGACCAAGCGAGCCGCCATGGTACGTGTCGCGTATGCCACCAGTCTTGCCACTTGTGTTTCTTCCTGTGTAGCTAGCTAATCGATCGGCGTGTTCTGCTTTGCATTGAATTGCAGCTGCGAGAGGCCGTGGTGCCATTGGTGGAGCTATGGGAGCTGATGGACTCGTCGGAGGAGGAGCGGCGAGGTTTCAGGAAGGTGACGGCCGTTCTGAATCCTGACAAAGTGGATGCTCTCTCCTCCGGCGTCTTGTCAGTGGCGACGATAAAGAAGGTACAGAATAAGTGATCTCTCTTGTCATCAGACTCGATCAGTGCAGTCGCAGAGTCAGTGTTTGATCTGTTGGTGATTTCATCGGCGTGGCACAGACGGAGGAGGAGGTGGAGAGGCTGACGAGGCTCAAGGCTGGCCGGATGAAGGAGCTCGTGCTCAAGAGGCGGCTGGAGCTGGAGAACATCTGCCGCACCATGCATGTGGAGCCTGATGCGAGCACCGTGCCGGAGAAATCCATTGCACTGATCGACTCTGGTACGACGAGTTCAGAGTTCGTGTTTACTGTAGTTATTCTACTGAGATGATAAGGTTCAGATTATAGGTTCATATTTCTCACGCTGACAAAATTTGCCAGGTCTCGTGAATCCTTCTGAGCTCATGGCCAGCATTGACGAGCAGATAGCGAAAGCCAGGGAAGAGCTCCTGTCCAGGAGAGAAATCATGGAAAAGATCAACAAGTGGCTGCTGGCTTGCGAGGAAGAGAAATGGCTCGAGGAGTACAACATGGTAGGTTGCAAATGTGCATTTGAATAGATTGATGAACAATGATTTCGAATTTGAAAGATAAAGACAAGGGAAACTGCTGTGTTTCAGGATGAGAACAGATTCAGTACCGGCAGAATTGCCCGTCTGAACTTGAAACGCGCCGAGAAAGCAAGGCTCATTATCACCAAGATTCCAGGTATATTTCTGACAAGATCAAATGCGATAAGGAAGGAGTACTAGTTGGTTATTCTGATTGCATCTGAAGTTCTTTCAAACTAATTCGATATCGGTAAATCCGTAGCCGTTGTCGACAACCTGATCAGTCGAACACTCGCATGGGAGAGCGAAAGAAAGAAGCCGTTCCTGTACGATGGGGTATGCTACTTTTCCAGTTCGTGCTTGTGCCGACATGATTTAGTAGTGGTCGTTGCAGCTGACGAATCTGATGTGTTTCTTTCCGTTTTCAAGGCTCGCTTGGTTGCTGTCTTGGAGGAGCACAAGCAGGCCAGGATCAGGCAGGAGGAGGAGAGGAGGCGACTCAGGGTAAACAAACATCACTGCAATTATATATCGTTTGACACCTGCGAGAAAATGCAAAAGAACATCACTTACAAAAATTCTGAAATAATTAACCTGAAAATGATTTTGATTTGAAATGGCGCAGGAACAGAAAAAGCTGCGCACCCTGTTGAGCGAGAAGGAGGCGATGCCGCACCTAAAGCGGCCCGGTAGCAGCTTCGGCAGGGGTGCCGAGCCCTGCAACGTGAACCGGAAACGGGTCGACGCCGGCAGGTCCACGCCGTCCGTGCGCAGCGGCGCGTCCTCCGGCAGCAGCAGCAGTGGCGGTGCAAGTGGAACGGAGCTGATCAGGCCGCGCTCATCGGCGGCGGGCGCTGGACAGTGCGGCGAGTTCTTCAAGGGCGCGAGGCGGCTCTCGGCGCCGACGTTCAACTACGTGGCCGTGTCCAAGGGCGGCAGCTTGTCCTCGTCGATGGCACTGTCCTAACTCTCACAGGTCCAAACTGCACGGGAGGGTAGCAAAGGCGTGTATATAGAGTGCCGTTGTAATATGTAGCGGTGTTAATTGTCTTTTTACAGAGATTTTTTTTGGAGGGTCATTCATCTTAATATCTTAGTGTGATTACAACCATGTATGGTCATGCAGTCATGCTGGACACAACATCTATTTTCGATCTCCAAAATTGTCTTTTTACAGAGATGCTCCTCCTGTTATTAAAAATGGTTATGAATTTTATAATTTTTGGTGTATACTCTGTTTTGCATGATAATCTCTGAAAAGCGTAAAATAGAGAGGAAATCAAGAAATAGAAGAAAATGGCTTTAACAAAAGCATTAGTACAAATTCCAAGGATCTAAATGTCAAGAAAAGACTCACCGTCAAAGGTGGGCTCACATCTGACAAGGTGGGGGCGGCCGCCTAGACAAGGTGGATCCATGTGTTCAGCTTCTAGAACCTTCTCACAACCGACCTTGAGGTTACATCTAGGCAGGCCCAATAAAGTTGGTATGATCCAAGGCAGAAATTCATCCTATGAGCCTATCTAGCGAGACAGACTACCCCTAAAAACCCTAATTCATTAATAGAAATTTATTGTTAGTAATAGAATAAAGCATAATTTCACTTAGCTACTATACATGTTAATTAATAATCAAGTTTATTAGAAATATAGAGATTAGTAAGGAACACATAGCCTGCGCGGGCGTACACGCTCCGAACTCTTGACCTATGTATGCGTCGGCCTTCCTCGAGCTCTCGCATTATCCGCTGGACAACAACTACGACTACTGGTTCTTCCTTTACTTTACGGGAACAATTAAAAAAGAGTGTCTAAAATGTCTAGTTATCTGTCGATAAATTCTACCACATTTTTTAAAGTGAAACCCAGCAATGATAGTTGTAGCACACACATCTTATAGCATAACCTGTACCAAAAAACAGATAAATAAAAAAGGTAAAAAGAGGAAATTTAATAGTTGAAAATAAAAGCATCCAAAAAAGACAGCAATATAGCTAGCAAAAGGTAATAATTGTATACTTCCTCTGTCCCTAAAGGCGTCTCCAATGGCTACCAAATAACTGCCGTCGTTGGTGTGTGCCACAAATTTGATTCGATTTGTAGAAAAATACGTGTAACATTTATATCTCTAAATAAATTTATTAAAAATTTACTTTCTAACGATACTAATTATGTAAATAAATATCAATATTTTTAGTATACATTTAATGAAATTTATTTATCGAGAACCCAAAACGATAGATATTTAGGGATAGAGGGCGTAACTAGGGAAAAATACCTACAATGGTAAAACAGTCTTTTTCTCTAAGAATTAGATAACTCCAAACTAACAAAAAGTGTCAGATAGGAAAGAAAAAAATTCGTGCCGTGCAAATAAGAAAGAATTTGAGTTTATGTGTCAAATAAGAAAGAACTATTTTTCTAGTGTTAAATAGGAGATTTTATCTTTAATGTGACTATTTAATTCTGTTTTTTAGGGGAAATATGGATTTCCATTAATCAGAAAAGGCTAAATCATCAGCAATTACAAGTTGGACATGTGCCGGGATTGAGACCAAGACTGGTTCATCGTCCGGTTCACAACAACTACCAATTGTAGCTAGTTCATGAGCTACTTTATTACAAGAACGATGACAATGCTGGACTTTCTTACTTATACGAAATATTTGCTATTCAAGAATTAGACACATTCCTTTAGTATTTGACCTATTACTGTATTTC